>PYSS01000118.1:101641-119675 GCA_003049465.1 Magnaporthiopsis rhizophila
GGAAAAAAAAAAAAAAAAAAAAAAAAAAAAAAAAAAGCAAATGACAAGAGATTGACGACATGCTTGGCCACCCGCAACGGGGATGGATATGGCCAAGTGAGGGCTGTCATCCATGGGTGGTCGCTGCTGCGATCATGCCGGCTGGGCTGGGCTGTGTTCAGTGCAGTGATGGAGAGAAAGAAGAAGCACACACGTCGGACATGTGAAGCATGTGAAGGCATGGCCAATCCTCCGTCTCCCAATGCCATCGATCTTCCGAAGCAGAGGAATCCCCTTTGGCTCTGGGTCTCTTCGTCGTCCTTCGTCGTTTGGCTCTGAAAGTGCAGTTGCAATCCTGTCAAGAGGTACCTACCGTACCCACAAGGCGGAATTAAGGACGAGTTCCCGTGACGTGCACACGCAACTTTATCCACTGCTGCTGGCGCAAACCTCTGTCCTCGGTCGGCAGTCGGCCAGCCATACCTCTGGTCTCAAACTTTATTTCCCCTCATCTTGCTTTTTGTTCGTTTCATGTCCATCCTGAATCTTACGCTTTTTGTGTTTACGCGGCCTTCAGATGGATGGGAGCGATGGTTGTTCAACGGAAACTCGGTGCGCCAGATAGGAAAGGTCGGCTTGGTGGATTCGTTACCCGCCTCAGATGCCCGACGTGCGCTGCTAAAACCCTCAATTGTCAACTTGGGCATCGCGCCGTGCCGCTGCAAGCTGGGTGGGAAATACTCGGGCGATTATAATTATATCCCCACTTCCCATCATACCAGACACCACTCGATTCTGCATTGAGGGGCTCTTCAAAACAAAAGTCCAAAGCGCCTTGGCGGAGCAGTAAGGCTTTGTCGCATACCTAGGTAGCATTCCAATGCTCCAGGAGTGAAGGATCGTAGGCAAGGCTTGGTGCAATGGATCGCTTGTGGACTCCACGAGTGGGCAGCCCCCTCAGGAATTTGGTGTACGCAGGATTCCGCGCATGGCGATCACAATGGAAACCGCGCACCCATACCAATGCCTTGCTTGGTGTTTTGGGCCAGCAGAGAATGTCGAGATGCTGGTCGTCGAGTCGGAGAAGGCGACTTAGTCGATCGGAGCAAGCAGAGTGAAGGGAGCATGACAATGCAGCCTCCTGCAGCCCTAGGACGTTTTTCTTTGTTCTTTTCCTTTTCTTCACGACACCTAAGCATGTCGACGGAGAAGGCTGCGATGCGGCTGACCAAAGGGACAATCCTGGACGCCTGTCACATGTGGGGTCGAATGGCGTCGGCGCCAAAGCTAGGCTCCACGGCAGCTGATGGTAGTATTTCACAATCCTTCCAACCTCAGCTGCATTAGGTGCATGTAATTTGCAGCAGCCATTCGCATCTTGGAATGAATGCTACTGCCTACGCGGGATGGACTCGCCAGGCTCGGCGCGGCCCCCTCTCGTGCCAGTTCTGTGGCCAATTGACCTCACACAGGCCAGCCCACCGTGACGCCTGCCGAGATGCAGTGAGAAAACGCATCAGCCCCATCCATCATCCGACCAAGGAGTCCGACGTCCCCACGTCCCCTGTGGCTGGTCCTCCATACAAAGTGGCTTCTTCGGTTGGCGACCGAGTATGGGGGCTAGTCCCGATCCAACGTCAGCCGGGAAGTAGCAAGCAGGGGCGAAAATTTCCAATTTCGACGAACGTCAAAATGAGGGCTGGCAATTTGGCTACTGCAGGAGGCGGGCGCGCTGCCGAACGCCTAGTGGCTGTGCTGCTAGCCAGTTGAGGCCAGGCCAGGACAGTGCTGTGCAGGTTGCAGGTGCGGGCAGGTGCGGGTGTGGGCTTGCCAGGGCGTGCAGGCGCGGTGTGTGGGCTGTGCCCCAGCCTGGCCCGTCCAATTGATGTTTCACCCCCTGGCCGTGATCCACGCGTAGACGGGCTCGACTGCCGGCGACGAGCCGCGCTTCCTGAAAAATCAATGGTCGGACTATTGGAAACGTCTCTGCGTCAGGATCCGAGTCTCGCCCAAACTGCCACCTTCCTGGCCTCGCCCACACACACCAGCAGCCGCACTCTGCACCGCCACCAACACCGTGCAGGCAGGCTCGACGCCTCACGCATGGTGTGCCCAGCTAAGTTGAGCTTGCGTCTTAGCCCCGACCGAACTGCGCGGCAGCACGCTCAGCTGTCCCCCGTTCCCCCTCAATGCAGCCCAGACTGTTCCCCAGCAGCCAAGTCGAGCCTCGCCGGCCAACGAGACAGACTCAGACGTTGCCCTCCGGCCGCGTCGCCCGCCTGCGCACCTCGTCCATCGCCCAGCCGCCCGCCCATCTCGCCAAGGCACGAACGCCTTTCTACTCGGACACGTCGTCCGACTCGCCATTCTCGCCATACTCGGACATGGCGAGCATACGGCCCCGAGCCCCTTCGGGCTCGGAGGAGCGCAAGGTCTATCTCGACCAGCAGCCCCCGCCGTCGCCCGCCTTCACCTCGTCGTCCTTCACCTCGACCATCGACCTCGAGAGCATGGACGATCTGCCCCAGACCGACAAAAGACACTACGACCATCTCCACCGCCACCACCACCACTCTAGCAGACGAAGACCGTACAGCCTGGCCGTGTGGGCGCGCGCCAGGCTACGAAAGGCCCGACGGAGTCTCCGCAGACACCCGCTGCAGGCCCTCCTGCTCTGCCTTCGGTACCTCGTGCCCGTCGTGCTCGCCGTCCTGATCCTCACCCCGCTCTTCGCGCCTTCATACCTACGACCGCCTTCGCACTACCGCGAGCTCAAGGCCCGGTGCCGCGGCAAGGCGGCAGAGCCCGGGTGCGCGAACCCGTTCCACGAGAAGGTCTTCATATCCGTCAGCCTCTACGACAAAGGGGGCCACTTGACCGCCGGCCAGTGGGGCAGGGCGGTCCTGGAGCTGATCCACCTGATTGGCGCCTCCAACGTCTTCCTGAGCATATACCAGAACGACAGCGGGCCCGAGGGCGCCGCCGCCCTGGAGCAGTTCCGCAGGAGGGTGCCGTGTCGGCACTCGATCGTCAACGACGACCACGTCGGCCTGTCGGACTTTCCAAACGTCACCATGCCCGACGGCACGCAGAGGACCAAGCGCCTCGCCTACCTGTCCGAGATGCGCAACCGGGCGCTGCG
Organism: Magnaporthiopsis rhizophila; assembly: GCA_003049465.1. NCBI lineage: Eukaryota > Fungi > Ascomycota > Sordariomycetes > Magnaporthales > Magnaporthaceae > Magnaporthiopsis > Magnaporthiopsis rhizophila. Next base: position 104,763 of record PYSS01000118.1, read on the forward strand.
GCCGCTGGACCGGCTCGACGCCCAAGAAGGGCTGGTGCCGTTCGACAAGATCCTGTTCCTCAACGACGTCGCCTTCCGGCCCGTGGACGCGGCCCAGCTGCTGTTCAGCACAAACATCGGCCCCGACGGCCGGACGCGCTACCTATCGACGTGCGCCCTCGACTTTTTCCACCCGCTCATGTTTTACGACCTGTACGCGCAGCGCGACTCGGAGGGCTACTCCAACGGCCTGCCCATATTTCCAATCTTCAGCCGCTCGGGTCACGGCGCGTCGCGGGCCGCCGTGCTGGCCCAGAAGGACGCCGTCCCCGTCAGCTCCTGCTGGGGCGGCATGGTGGCCATGCAGGCGCGGTACGTGCAGAACCTGGCCCCGGAGCTGCCGCGGCCCGACTTCCGCGACATTGGCGCCCACGTCATCGACCCGGCGCGGCCCCGCAACGTCTCGGCCCCGATCCGGTTCCGGTACGAGCCCGAGGTGTACTTTGACGCGTGCGAGTGCTGCCTCTTCCACGCCGACGTGGCCCAGGTCGCGCGCCAGGCCGACGCCAAGGACACGGACATCTTTGTGAACCCGTACGTGCGCGTCGCCTACAGCTGGAAGGTGCTCAGCTGGCTGCCCGTCGTGCAGCGCTGGGAGCGCCTCTTCTCGGTGCCACAGCGCCTGCTCAGCCCCATGGTCGGGCTCCCGACCCACAACCCGCACCGCACCGTGCAGGAGGGCGACGGCTTCGTCGAGGAGATCTGGGACACGCAGGAGAAGCGGTGGCGCCTCGTGCAGCGCGTCGGCCGCAACGGCCTCTTTTGCGGCGTGCGCGAGATGCAGCTCGTCATGCAGAGCGAGCGCGCCGAGGACGTTAACTGGGTCAACACCCAGATGCCGCCGGGGCAGACGCTCAACTTCCCTACGTGAGGACAGAAAAGAAAAAAAAAAAGAAACGAAACATAAAAGATAGATCACGGACAAGAAATCGGGAGTAATCAAAAGAGAGGAAGAGGAAGAAGAAAACGAAGTCAAAGATGCAGAGCTACGAGGAAAGCAGAAACGCGGTATTGGTACGAGATCATGGCGCACTCCCCGGCATCACCGCATATAGCCGGTTGGGCTGAACCCGGCGCCTGGCCTGGCCTGGCGCCAAGCCGGTCCCCGCTAATGCTTAATACCGCCTTGAGGAGGGCGGCCTGCCTCCTTTGCTCTTGTTATTTTTTACCATTGTCGGGTGTTCCAGGCCGGGTGTTCGAGGCGCACAGCGGGGATTTGAGTTGGTTGGGTTTAAGCTTTTTTTTTTCTGTTTCTTTTCTTGCTGTGTGCTGTTTAATTTTGTTTGTTGTCTTGCTTGAGATCGTGTTACGACCACCAGTATGCGATTACACACACACCCACACACACTCTGTCTTATCGGTGTCTGACGGTTCATGGATCCGTTCCCTTTACCTACACTACCTTACCTACCGTAGATATATATACACCAGACACTGGAGGAGTCGCGCAACATCGGATATCAGCACGAATCCAAGCTTTTTTTTTTTTTCTTACGGGTTCTGACACAAATGGCCGGCCGCTCTCTGTTGTGGAACCGCAATGTGACATGGAGTTACCATGGGGTTGCCGTCGTCTTTAAGCATAGAAGTTGCCATAAAATGGCTCCTGGTCAAGGCCGCCCTCGGACACGATGCTTATTTATCATTTCTTGGCGTGACGATTTGCTTTCGTCCGACAATCGTATCTGGCCAAGCATAAACGCCAGGCTAGATACACCGCATATCCCGCCCCTTCTTTCCAGACTCTCGATGCTCTGCGCTGTCTTCCCCCAGTGGCAAATAGTACCTCACAGCCGGCATTGCAGATATACCTACCTAGGTAGTTCCACCTGATTCTCTGCTGCTTCGGACGTTGGTCGTCCTCCCTCCCTCGCCGCGGGCTGTCCACGGATGGGTTAGTAGTTTCTAAATACCGACGGAGGGGGAAGGGAAGGCCACCTCTGATGAACTGGTTGCCCGGTTTATGTTGACGGTCCTAGCCTCTCTCTGTCTCGTTGGCTTCTCTGCCAGCCCCAGGCTTGAGAGGCGATGTTACTTTTCGTTCTCCGTCTCTGTTGCAACACTTTTTTTTTTTTTTTTTTTTTTTTTTAAAAAAAAAAAAAAAAAAAACTCAGGCCTTGGTTCAAGAAAGTTCCCGGGAATCCGCGCGCAATCCTGCCCGGCGCTGGGGCCGATGGGGCTGATGGCACAGGTTGGGAATTGTGCGATGGGTTGGGTGAAGTTCCTTTTTTTTTTTTTTTTCTTTTTTTCTGCCGATCTCGCAATCGCAACGTATCCTCGTGGGCGAGGGAGGTGTTTGCGAACGCCTCCACCTGACTTGATCGATGCGACGATGACAGAAGACCGTTTGTCCCATGTTATTTCTATTTATATATCCGCGTATGCTTTAGATATTACTCTAAATACTCCTTTGGGAGCAGAATGCTCCATTCAAAAGATTGTGCCGATGCAGGAAACATGTTTCAAGATCATTTCGGGATGATCTGATGCTGGTGTCGTGATGAAGCGGGTAGATGATCCAAAAATAAATGTCCAACGCTTTCCCCCCGCCCCTCTTTGCCCAGAAAAAAACAAAACTACAGACGCAAGATCCCTGCCGTATACGCCCCCATGTATGCAGAATGATGCTTGCTCGCTAATATCCAGTTGGCAGATCATGGGCGGTATGCCAACAATAAGCAGGAAAAAAAAAACACGGGTTGCAAAAAAGGAATTAGAGCAGGCTTAACAAGCCTGCCGCTAAAACGGCCACGCCCCCGGCGGACAACAAGCCCGTCGACGTCCTGCCGGACCGGTTCTCGATCTTGGCCTTGTCCGAAGACGAGGCGTTACCGCCGGCGGGCGCCGCGCCCGAGTTGACCGACTTCCCCTTGACGCGGGCGGCGGCCGTGTTGATGCCGGACCTGTCGTCGTAGGGGAAGGCGTCCGAGTAGTTGTAGGCCGGACCGCGCATGCCGGACCAGTTCTTGACGATGGCGGGTAGGACGCCGTGGCCGGCGGCACAGATGGACTTGGTGTCCGGGACGGGCCACCAGTCCGGGGTGTAGAGCTTGGTGGAGGCCGGGCCCGGGTACGACACGTTGAAGAAGAGCGAGTCGAGCCCGCGGCCGTCACCGCCACCGGGCATGACGTTCTGGTAGCCCGTCTGGTTGGCCACGACGGCCAGGATGTTGGCGCCGCAGTCCCAGCGGCCTAGCGACGGCAGGCCCCAGTTGGCCGAGACGGTGGAGATGGACGAGTAGTGGTTGTAGAACATAGAGTCCTTGGTGCCGCGCAGGCCCGGGTTGACGGCGCCGCCGAGCAGGACGGTGAAGACGCGGTTCTGGGTCGGGTACACCTCGTTCTCATCAAAGGTGAGCATGATGAGGGTCCGGTTCATAAAGTACGTGTCGTTGAGCAGCGGCTCGAGGAAGGACCGGGCCCAGCGGCCCGAGAAGCGGTAGTTGGTGTCGTGGCCGTCGTTGGTCATGTTGGGCGTCATGAACATCCACTGCGGCAGCTTCTTGTCCCTCAGGTCCTGCTCGAAGCTGGTGAAGTTCTTGATCTGCGCCAGCCGGTCCGGGTTATTGGTGATGCTGTCGAACAGGATGAGCGGGTTGTGCTTCCGCATGTAGTCGTTGGCGTACGTCTCCTGGTTGGAAAAGTTGAAGCCCTGGTACCCGGCGTAGGGTAGGTGCTCCTGGTAGGCCGCCCACGAGATGTTCTTGGTGTCCAGCAGGTCGACGACGGTGCTGATGCCTTCGGGGAACCTGAAGTAGTCTCCGCTGTCCATCCCGAAGTGATCGCCCGCGGCCGCGGCCGCGTAGTTGGGCTGAGAGGGATGCGTGACGCCAAAGTGGTTCGTCAGGAGGATCCCCTGGCTGGCTAGCCACTGAAAGTTGGGATCACCCGCTGCAGCCTGTTGCTCTCTTTTGTCAGCCCAATCTCTCTCCGTCCTCGGCGGATCCCTGGAATCACATCGCTCACCTGGAAGTTTGTGTTCTCGAGCCATATCTGGATGAGTCTGTCAAAGGCGACGCCCCAGACGTTGGAAGTCGGAGATGAGACGCGGGCGGTTGCCTGCGCGGCCCTGATTTCGTCCAGAGACATCTTGGTCGCCTCCTGTTTTGGCCTCCCTCCTTTCTTGACGACGGGCGGCCCCGTGAGGCTGGCGCTAGCAGCCGAGCCAAGTAGGGCTGCCAAGCCCACGAAAACAGTCGAAAGTCGCATTTTCCGTGGGAGGGTGTGCGAGGGCCGGAAAATGGAGGTAGGGATGGTGACAACCAGACTTGTTGCACTAACGGAAACTGGCCAGAGTGATGGAGGGCCTTGGGGCCATTTTAAGCAGTAACAGCGCCATCGGCCCGCTGTGCATGGGGGCTGGACGAGGTGACAGGAAGGAAGGCATGGGAACCCGGGAGAGCGGCGTTGCTTAGCGTACTCGTGTGAGCGGAGCTGCGCAGCGAAAACGAAAAGGGGGGGTGGGATGGAGGGACATGGGCGAGGCGGTGCGCTAGTCAGCAGCAAACCACGACTCTATAGGTGGCATAGACACCAAGCTCTTGAGCGAAATGGAAAAGCCCCGACAGCCTGCTCGAACGCAACCCAGCCGAGCGGGAGAACTCCTCAGCTATCGGACGAGGAAAAGGGGATTGGTCGACTGCCGGCAAAGGGTCCAAGGGGCTGGTGGTCTAGGCTGGTCCAGGGACCCTTGGCAAGATCTGGATTGGTACGGATGCTGAGTGCTTGTTTTTGCAGGGCGCCAAGGTACCAGGGTGTTGGCTGTGGCCGCGCCAATCAATCCGCATGTGGCTTAAGCGAGGAGGGTATATGCGAGAGACAAGATGCCCAAGTGAGTGTGCCATTGCACGCCTACTTGCTGGATGTCTTTAGTAAGTGCTACAGGTACTCCAGAGGCGCATGCCGCGTGCTGGCTCAGGTGATGGCAGGTCTTGAATCCATGATTGGATGCGCGGAGGAGTTGGGTCCACACCATTTTGGTTGTGACTGCCGACCAGCTTGAAAACCGCACAGCATCAAGCATTCGAGTGCCGTTTTGCCGTCTTCATCGCATAGGATGAGCGCTCTAGCCCGATTTGTATTTATTTCCCCTCCATTTAGTAACAATCCACCTCATGTGGTTGCGCAAACAGGCCAGGAAAGAAGAGCCTAGCGGGAGGACGCACCTCGGACTTGCCGGGGCCACTATTTAGAATTCAGAGTTTGGGCTGCCTGATGGTACCTACAGTACATTGCATGGGCAGGCCGAGTGGAACCGTAATTGAGCACAAACGAGGTGTTTAAACATGTCGTTCCTGGCGACCATCCCGCTTACCGTGCGCTGCCGTGGCGAAATGTGGTGCGACGGCATTGAGTGATCGTCCTAGCTGGAGTCGAGGCCAGTCTGGTATTGATCACTGATCACTGCGTGAGGTGCAGGGGATTCTGGCTGGAAACATGAGCGGTGGGATGGATTGAGGCTGGTGACAAATGCTGGCCACTCTAATCTGGACCTGCCTGGAACTCCGCCCCCACCCCAATGCCAGAACACGAGACCCCAGCCTGCACGCATTGATGAAGACGGGATGGCCAGCCCGGCCCATCTTTTCAGGCTGTCAAGGCAATCGATTTTCGCCACATCCATCGACTGCTCGCCAGCCCATTGCACACAACAATCTCGGGGCCAGCCTTAATCTGCCCCTCCCCAAAGTACCATGCTCCAATTCCCGGCTGCATCCCCGTGATACCAGCCAACCACTTTTTGTCGTGCCGCCATGGTGACGCGGGGGCTTGCGCCGCGCACCACGGCCATCATCGGCCTGGTTGTGGCCATCAACATCATCGTGCTCTCGCTCGGACTCAAGTCCGGCCTGAAGTTCCGGGCCGCGCCGCTCTTCGGCTTCGTCGGCCCACCCAACCACACCCGTCCAGCCCCTCCTCGCCTGCCGGGACTTCCCCTCCAGCCCGGCACGCCTGAGGAATGGAGGCTGAACACAGACCGCGAGTACCTCCTGGACATGGCTTGGGACCTCAATGGCGCCCCCACGACCAGACGCTACGACTTTGTCATCACACAGGGTAAGGCGTGGCCAGACGGCGTCGTCCGTGACATGCTGCTGGTCAACGGCCAGTTCCCCGGACCCCTGATCGAGGCCAACCGCGGGGACAGGATCCTGGTCAACGTCACCAACAGGCTCACCTCCGAACCAACCGCCATTCACTGGCACGGGATCCACCAGCGGGGCACCCCGTGGTTTGACGGCACCGCCGGCATCACCCAGTGCGGCATCCCTCCTGGTCAGTCGCTGCTCTACAACTTCACGCTCGACGGCCAGTTCGGCACCTTTTGGTGGCATGCCCACTACGCGGCCCAGGCCATCGATGGCGTCTTGGGTCCTTTGGTCATCCACGCCGCCGAAGAGGCGGCTCTCCGCGAGACCTACCAGCAGGACAGGGTTCTCCTCCTCCAAGACTGGTATCACGACACCAGCAAAGTCGACCTCGCCAAGTATCTGGCGCCCAATGTGGAGAATAATGAGCCAATCCCTTCGTCTGGGCTCATCAATGGACGCAACTAGTATGCTCATACGCCGACTGCATCACTAGACTTTCTTATCGCTGACCCTTTTAATAGTTTCGACTGCTCTCGCTACGGCCCCGACTCTGGTAAATCGTGCTACGGCAACGCTTCGCATTCCGTCCTGAATTTGGAACCTGTCAGTCGGCCCACTCTAGACGTGCTCTACTTGGAAATCTCCTAACCTAATTCTGTGACCAACAGCACTCCAGGACGCGCCTTCGCCTCATCAACGGCGGTGCTTTTACTAGCTTTGAGTTCTCTGTCGACAAGCACCCTCTGAGTGTCATCGAGGCCGACAGCATTCTGACCAGACCGCACTCGACAAACCGATTGCCCATCCACGTTGGCCAACGATACAGTGCCGTGCTGGATACTAACCAGGAAGCGAACACCAACTACTGGGCCCGGGCGGCCATGGTGACGTTTTGTTTCAAGGGAGACGAGAACCCGGTGCTGGACTCGACGACCAAAGCAGTTCTCTCCTACGTCGGCAAGACCGACGCCACCCTCTCTCCCGATCCTGTGCAGTCGACTGATTGGCAAGCAGAGGCCAACGCGGTCGTCTGTAAAGATCCCGAGGATGCGACACTAGTGCCTCTTGTCAGCAAACCGCCGCCTCCAGCGACCCGCTTCGTGGCCGTCGATTTCCACTTCGCCATAGGCGCGAACCAAATGTCGTACGCAAAGGTCAACGAGACGGTCACCTGGAAGCCGCAGCTCAACTCGACGACGCTGCTAGACGCGGTCGAGGGCCTACGCTCTCCCGTCGCGGCGAGCTGGTCGATGCCGGCTCCGGAAGGCCGGGTCGGGGTGTTCCAGCAAGACCAGTACGTGGTCGGGGTCAGCAACGACACGACCGAGGTTGTGGACTTGCTGGTGTACAGCCTGGACGACGGCAGCCACCCGTTTCACCTGCACGGACACGACTTCTGGATCATGGAGAGGGGCGGCGGCGCCTTTGACTGGACACGCTACCACAGTGAGGTTGCAGTGTCAGGGCCGTCGGTTCTCGACAGGCCCCGCCGCGACACGGTGACGATCGAGCCTTACTCGTGGGTGCTGGTTCGCTTCGTTGCTGACAACCCGGGCCTGTGGGCATTCCACTGCCACATGGCTTGGCACATGGAGGCCGGGCTGCTTATGCAGTTTATGAGCGGGGCGAGCATGTTGGCCAAGACTGAGATCCCGGAGCACGTTGCTTCTCTCTGCGCCTCGGCGGGGTGAAGTGAGGGGCAGGCGGAGCAAACAGCTCATTTACGGCCGAGTCGAAGCGGGGGCAAGAAGAATCCCACAGCACAACAGTCTTGGACTGCACCTTGATCACCCTCACCGCTTTGCTATACCCCATGGGCCGAAGTAACGGGTCGTGGCTGTCTTGTTGCACTCACTCCCGACATGGTGTTCGGCCACGGACAAGGCAAGCAAGCGTCTTCGCCCAACCTGGATGCTGCGTGGCGGAGACGTTCTTGACAAGGCTCGGGTCGCGGCAGCAAGGCCTCCCTCGCCTTATTGACCTCCCGGTGCGGCTCACACAGACAGCGGTACCCAAAAGATTGGACCAGGGTCCATACCTGCCCACTCAGGGTCTGAAGGTTGAGAGACATGCGGGTCATCGAGGTTATGACGTCGCGCTCGAAAAGAGCGCATGTTGCCGTCTGATGGAGGCTGGCCCCCCCACACTGGAGAAGCCGATCGCCCGCTTCTTTGCATGCAACCTCGCCCAAACGTCGGGCGTGGAACTCAGCCAAGCTCCTCAAACACCAATAGCAGCGCGAGTCGGCTCAACGCGAGATGAAGGCTCTGCGCTCCTGCTCCACAAAGCGTTGCGATTGAATTTCCCTTGTTCTTGGTTTTTGTTTTTCTGCACGCGAGCCACCAGGGGCAAAAGGGCTGAATCTTGTTCCTGGATCTTTTCAAAAATAGAAATAAACAGACATTGGTCGCCTCGTTGGATCGTGGAATGTAACACTCGCCGCACTGCTTTTCTTTCTCCTCGTCTTTCGTCTTTGCCTACCCACCCACCCTTGCCGACCTACCCACGCCTCTCGGCCAGCAGACGCGCAAGGCGCCCGCTATGGCTTCCCTCAGCACCAGTCCCAGGCTGGAAGAAGCCCAGGAGGGCAAAACCGCCGCCAGCCACAAGGCTCCCAGCACGGATGGGGCCGAGGCCGTGTCTCTCAAGGCCGAGGACATCCTGTCTCAGAATGACCTCGACCCGGCCCTCAACATGAAGATGCACCTCGTCAACAACGTTGGTCACACGCCCACCAACCCACTCACCCCACATTTTGCGTGCGGACTGAAGCACAGCACAGGGAGGAGATGGATGGCACCGCTCGCTAACAAACCCACCAACCACTCTCGATGCTTCTCGCGACAGGCAATCGATCAAATCGGCTGGACGCCGTACCACATGAAGCTGTTCGTGCTCAACGGCTTCGGCTACGGAGTCGACTCGCTGATCCTGCTCCTGCAGTCCATCGTCGCCGCCCAGGCCTTCAAGGAGCTCGGCGGGCCCGGCCGGTACGACAAGGGCCTCAACGTCGCCGCCTACTGCGGTATGCTGTGCGGCGCCCTGTTCTGGGGCCTCGGCGCCGACGTGTTGGGCCGCCGCTGGGCCTTCAACTGCTCGCTCTTCATCTGCTCGTCGTCGGCCATAGTCGCGGGCGCCATGCCCAGCTGGGCCGGTCTCGGCGTCCTGGTCGCGCTCGTCGGCTTCGGCGGCGGCGGCAACCTCGTGCTCGACACCACCGTCTTTCTCGAGTACCTCCCGTCGGACAAGCAGTGGGTGTTGACGCTGATGGCCTGCTGGTGGGGTGTCGGCCAGTTTATAGCCGGTGCGCTGGGCTGGGCTTTTCTACGTCAGTCTTTGCCTTTCGCCGTGCCTTTCCTTCGTCCCTAGCTGATATGATACTTCTGCCCCTCCAGCTCCCCCGGAGTGGAATTGCGCCACGGCAGAGTCGTGCTCTCGCCAGGATAACATGGGCTGGCGCTACGTCTTCTTCACCGGTGGCGCCCTCGTCTTGGTCATGTCGGTCCTCCGCATCACCGTCGTGCGGCTCCGCGAGACGCCCAAGTACCTGTTGGGCATCGGCGACGACGCCGGGGCCGTCGAGACCCTCCAGGCGATCGCGGCCAGGTACAACCGCCCCTGTACGCTCACGGTGGAGCGGCTCACGGCCTGCGGCGACGTGCAGTCGGCGCACAGCAAGAGCCGCTTCTCGGTCGCCGAGACCCTGGTGCACATTCGCGGCCTCTTCGCCACCCGTCTCATCGCCCGCTCGACCCTGATGGTCTGGCTGTCGTGGATGCTCATCGGGCTCGCCTACCCGCTCTTCACCGTCTTCCTGCCGGACTACCTGGCCGCCCGGGGCGCGGCGCTCGACGTGTCGACCAGCGACAGGTGGCGCAACTACATGCTCGTCAACATCTCGGGCATCTTCGGCCCCGTCCTCGCCGGTTTCATGTGCAACGTCAAGTTTCTGGGCCGCCGCTACACCATGGTCGTCGGCGCCCTGGCCACCATGGCCTTCCTCTTTGGCTACACCGAGGTGCGCACGGCCGGCCAGGACCTGGCCTTCTCGTGCACCATCGGCGTCCTTCTCAACATCTACTACGGCACCCTGTACGCGTACACGCCCGAGGTGCTGCCCAGCGCCCACCGCGCCACGGGCAACGGCGTCGCCGTCGCCTGCAACCGCGTCATGGGCATCCTGAGCAACGTGGTCGCCACCTTTGGCGACACCATGACCACCGCGCCCATGTACGTCTGCGCCGCCCTCTTTGTCGCCATGGCCGTCGTGAGCGCCCTGTTTCCTTTTGAGCCGTACGGCCGCAGGAGCTCGTGATGTTTGGTGGTCCTACTGTGAAGCGGTACAGACGCAGATGGGCGCGCGAAGAAGTGTGACAGAGACAGAGACGGCGGCGAGTCTCGGCGCTATATGTTTTTCTCACAAAGATACCCTTTTTTTTTTGCGCTTCGTTGGATAGAATAACATCAGACGCGACCGTGGTCACTGCGCCTTGAGCATACGTGTCTGGAATAACCACGTGACGCCCTTGTCGCCAGTCGCACCTGCCGCGACGACGCGCAACCGAGCCAAGCCAAGCCATATAACCCGTCGTCGCGCCTGCCATCAGCATCGAACACCGCGGAAGCCAAGTTGGTGTAGTGGTTATGAGGATGGGTCGAGTCGACACCGGGACCCTACCTGTACTCCGCTGCGATAGCCGCTTGCGTCCAGGGTTCGAGCCCCGGTTGGGGTCAACGTCGGATTTTCCAGCCGACCCGGAGTAAACAATCCCCGTTTGGGAGATTTCGTAGCTGTCGCCCCGAAGCGACAGTGAGCTTTTGGTATTTTTTCTTCTTATTTTTTCTTTCTCCCCGGCTGATGCAATGCACGATATCGGTAATGACCAATGCCACCACCATGCAATCGTTGCTGCCGCACCAAGTAGATGCTGCAGCCCCGTGGAATCGATTGCCCAAGGACGAGGAAGAGAGTGAAACCCTATAAACAAGACAAGGACGGTATACGAGACGTTCCAGCCCAGGACAGAAACAGAGTAAATTGCTCATGCGCTTGCTACGCCGTGACATTCTGTGGGCAGCATGAGCGGCCTGGTATGTGACACTTAAAGTTGAGAAACCATGAAATCCTAGCCTGAGACCATTTTCAAGACGGGCACGTATCGCCATCCCGCCCCTGGTTCCCAATCTGAGTACCGCCCAATCCAAATCGCTACAGTCATCAAAACAATGAGACATTGGGCCTCCTGGGGTTTTGAACGAAGGTGCGCGTTCGAATGACAAAAACTCGCTCGCATGTCCTCGGTAGACTCTGGGAAAAAAAAAAAAAAAAAAAAAACTCGACGTAGGTGACAACAAAACCGCAGAAGAGAACTCAATCCAAAAGCAGGTGAAAGTCAAACTGCTGATCGGCCCGGAGCTCGTACTGTGGCTGCGTGGCCGGTCCGCAAGATCCCGACCCGATGCCATGGTGCGCCCAGTCGAGGTGCACAACCGTGTCCTCCCGCTTGCGCTTGTACAGCTCGTACGGGTGCTCGGCCACGTCCAGATCCTCGGTACTGTAGTGCAACGCCTGAAACCCGGCGCCCTCGAGGTCGCCGAACCGCGCCCGCAACAGTCGCGTCTTTTCCTTCTTGTCCTTTCCTCCGCTGCCCATGAACTCGACCCAGCGCACGTCGGATCGGCTGCCGCCGTCTTGAGGGTATTCGTAGTCGACAAACAGGTCGTCGACCGTCTCCTCGTAGTTGCCCCACGCCTGGCTTAGCTTCTTGTCTCTGTACGACTCTCCCGGGCCCCGACCGAACCAGCGCGCCGTCTCGCAGCCCGCGAGCCCGAGCCGCAGCCCGAAGCGCGCAAACGTCTGCGGGCGTTCGTTGCCTTCAAGGTGTGCCTGAACCCTGATGCTGACCGAGTCGCCCGCAAACCGGAACGACGTCGTGGTCATGAGGCACCAGTTCTTTACGGGCGGCGCCACTCGGTGCTTCACCATTATCTCCACGCCGCCGTCGCCGCCACTTGCCGTGATGGCCCGCCGCACGTACCTCGACTCCAGCACATGAGTCTTGATCTGGTGCATGCGCCGACCCCGCCAGTCCTGGCCAAACCAGCAGCCTCGGTCGTTGTCGGTCAAGGCGCGATAGAGGGCAAACGATGTGGGCTCCGATATGATGTTGTGTCCGGGCTCCGACCGCCGCATCCAAGACGTCAGGGCTCCTATCGACTGATCAAACTCCCACACGGTGCCCCAGGCGCTCGTGATTACGAGCTTGGAGCCCCCTGACGCCTCCTGCACCGTTGGACAGTGTTGCACCGGAATCGAGAGCCGATGGACGTGCGCCAAGCTCAACGGAGGCGTCAGTCGGAATTCACCAAAAGCAACAATGTGCCCGGCTTTGGCCCAGTTAGTGTCCTCACGTAGGGCAAAGTCTAGGTGCAAGTAAGTCTCGCCGGTAGGCGGAGCGGGAAGCTTGTCGAGCTTCAAGACTGCCTTGGTGTGAGGTTTGACGCCTAGGTTTGATCAGTAAACGCGGACCTGGGCAGCGCAAGGGTTTAACACTAACTAACCTTTGGGGATCTCGATCTCGCCGCCTTGCACCTTGACGCCGTCTCCTATGAAAGACCAGGTGCACTTGAGGTGGTCGAGGTCGATCGTGTCATAGCGGTTGATGATGGTCACTCTGGTGCCATCCAGGCTCAAGCTCTGCACCGGCTCGATGATCTTCTTGTAGTTGGTGAAGCCGGGTGTCGGGGTGTGGTTGGAGAAGAGCAGTCCGTCCATGACAAAGTTCTTGTCGTGCGGGTCGTCCCCAAAGTCGCCGCCGTATGCCATGTACTCCTCGCCGTCGGCATTCTTGGTTCGCAGCCCGTGATTCGCCCACTCCCACACGAAGCCGCCCATCAGTCGAGGGTACTTGTAAAACGCCTCGACGTACTCGGTCACGCCGCCCGGGCCGTTGCCCATGGCATGGACGTACTCGCACATGACGACAGGCTTGGACCAGTTTTCCTCCTCGGCCATCTTGATGATGTCGGCTTGCCAGGTGTACATGCGGCTGAATATGTCAACCGTGGACGCGGACCCGTCGGGCTCGTAGTGGACGAGGCGAGATTTGTCGACGCTCTTGATGTACTTGTACATGGCAACGTGATTTCGGCCGAAGAAGGACTCGTTGCCCAAAGACCACATTATGACGGAGGCGTGGTTTTTGTCTCGCTGCACCATCTGGCGCGCGCGGTCAACGTACGAGTCCTCCCACGCCGGGTTGTCCGAAGCGTAGCTGCTGGCATCGCCGCCAATCACACCAAGTCCGTGACACTCCAGGTCCGCCTCGTTCAGGATCCAGAGGCCTAACTCGTCGGCAACGTCGTACATACGCGGATCGTTGATGTAATGGGACGTCCGGATAGCGTTGACGTTGTGGGTCTTCATGAGGAAGAGATCCTTGACCATCCAGTCGTAAGGGACGGCGCGGCCAGAGTCCGGATGGTGCTCGTGCCGGTTGACGCCCCTGAACTTGATCGGGTGGCCGTTGATGCAGTAGACACCGTCAATCAGCTCAGTCCTGCGGAAGCCGATCCTCTGTGCCACATAGTGGTCGTCTACCGAAAGCACAAGGGTGTAGAGATAAGGGCGCTCAGCCGACCATTTGTGGGGCCTGTTAATGTCGAGCTCGAAGACAGCCTTGGACTTGGCCGTCTGGCTGTCCTTGACGACCTCCTCCCCATCTGCGTCAAGGAGCTTGAGATGCACCTTGGCTTTGGCACTGAGGTGGACGTCTACCTGGAGCACGCCGTTTTGGTATAAGCCATCAAGCATGGGGCGAGCGTAGTAGTCTTCGATGTGGGCGGGCTGTGGCCAGGCGTGCAGATACACATCACGCATGATGCCGGCCAGCCACCAGTGGTCTTGGTCCTCAAGGTAAATGCCGTTGGTGCGCTGGTAGACCTCGACGGCGAGCATGTTGGTCTTGCCAAACCTCAGATACTTGGTCACATCGAACTCGCTGGGGTTGCGGGAGCCCTGGGAGTAGCCAACATCCTGGCCGTTGACGTAGACAGTGAAGCCAGTCTCGACACCCTCGAACCGCAGGCGCATCTGGTGGCCCTCGAGGTCCTCGGCGACCTCGAAGTGGGTAATATAGCGACCACACTCGTTATCGTCGAGTGGGACGCGCGGCGGGTCTGCGGGGAAGGGGAAGTCGAGGTTGGTGTACTGCGGACCCTTTCCAAAGCCCTGCAGATTCCACATGCCGGGGACGTGGACATCGGCCCACTGGGAAGCGTCGAAGGACTCGCGGTAGAACTCCATGTCATCTTGGAAGGGGGACTTGGACAGGCTGAACTTCCACTTCTTGCCCGAGAGCAGCTGGCTCTTGGAGCGGGATGTGTCCCGAGACAGAGCGTCATCTTCGGAGCCGTAGAGGAAGAAGTAGCTGCGAGGTTCGAGGGTATTACGGTGGATCACCTCGAGGTTGTTCCAGTCGGGGGTCTTGGGAGGGAATACGATGACGGCGTCGCTCTGGGTGGATGCTGGCGCCTCCAACGCAGCTGGGGGCGAGCCAGTGCCGGTGGCAGCGTCAGACTCGGGCTCGGGGCCGGAATCGGGAACAGCATCGCCGTCTGTCGAGTCAATGTCTCCCAGGACATTGAGGCGAAGCTCGACCCAGCTTTGGGAGTCGAGAGACGTCGACCTGGGCGAAGACATTTTCTTCGGTGTATGTTGTTCGGCCGAGGTACGGGGAGAAAGCCAATCACACTCTGCTTGAGCTCCCAGCGGGAAAGGGGG
>PYSS01000119.1:0-119265 GCA_003049465.1 Magnaporthiopsis rhizophila
GGGGAGACCCTTGAGCCCTCGATCCGTGCCTCCAGCACGGAACTATGACGGGCAGGAGAATTTTGGGCGGGCCGGGTCGTTGTGCTTGAACGGGGAACGGGACAGAATAAGGAGGCAAAGAGAAGGAACCCTAGGACAGTGTTTGGATCCTACTTTCCACGGATGGTAGCAGCCATTTTAATGTGACGATCAATACGGTGGGCGTACAGTACTTTGTTTCTCATTCAGAAACAGCTGCAACCTGATGTGGCAAGGGAGTCGGTACAGCAAATGTTAAAATCCTGGCCAGATTTTATTTTAGTTGTCCTAATGAGTGACTAAAGCTAACAGAAGATAACTCTTGACAAAGGAGAGGCTTTTCATGCTTGACGGGATTATCCTCTCCCCAGTATGAAAACCGACGAAATCTTCAAATGTTGACGTTAGTGCCAGATTATACCAAATTGGTGGAAAGCCGTCGATGCGGCCTCGGGGTCCTTACCAGCTTTGAGTCCAGGGCGGTGCTTGTCAGGGTGTTGTTCTTTTTAAACGAACACGCAGCCGGTACCGCGCGAGCCGCAAACGGACTGTAGTTACGAACAACGTTAGTGCTATGTTTTATCCAGTCCGGTAGGAGAGCGAGCGGGGGTTTTTGAAAAACATACACGACGGCCTCCGGGGCAAGCCCAAAGGTCACAGGGCGAGGCCTGGCCGGGGCACTGGCAGGGGAAGCCACGCTGAATGATGTTGCCACCAGCGCAGGCAGGGTGGATGCTGCGGCAGTTCTGGCGTTTCTCGAGCTGAGACTCCTCAACGGGCGACGAGTTCTCGGGGATCACGACGGCGGAGGCACCGAGGGCCAGGAGGGAGAGAACGGCGAAGAACTTCATTTTGGCGGTTGAGGAAAGTTGCTTTTGCGCTGGGCTGGCGGTGCTGGCTTTGCTCTGGAAGTCTTGAAGGTCCGCGGTGTTCTGCTGCTGCTGCCTGGTGAGAAAAGAGAACAAGAAGGGACATCTCGAGGGGAGATGTTGCCCGGTTTATATAGATGTTTGTCGCGCTGCTCGTGGTCAACGTCGTCACCTTCAACCTCTTGGAGCCCTGGGTAACCTTGACATGAAGCTTGCGATGGCCACCAAGACAGGGCGACTACCTTCGGCCAAGTCGACTAACAACTAACAGGGAAGGTGATATCTACTGCGCCACTGGGGACGTCTGCTTTGGGGCATAAGTTTTGACGAACACCTGTAATGTGGGGAGAAAAGTGCCGGCACCAGGCCAAGTTATTGGCTCCCGTCTCTCGGATCGTGACCGACTGCCGGATCCTCCGGCAGAAGCTTTCACTATAATCTCACGCCATGCGCTTACCCCCTCGACAATAGCAGGGATTCAAAACCCCTTTAGGTTGCTAATAGGTGTTTAACCCCGGCTTGGCTCCGGCGGCCACGTAGGATGGCCATATTACTGCGGCGATCGTCGTCGGATTTGGGCAACAATTACTTTTTCAACTTTCTCCAGAGATCCCACCAGCTGCGGTCAGCGTTGTGCTCGCCCAGGGGCCCTGGTGGCCAATGAGAACGTCAAGGCTACTTGGTCACCGCCTCCGCCGATTAGGTAACTAAGAAAACCCATACGTCGTTCCGAAGTAGCCGAAATTTTGGTGAGAGGCGATCCAATACCTGCTGCGCGTCTGCTTGTAGCTTCCCGTTAAATAGCGAATGGCTTTACGCATGTGTTGCTGCTGCTGCTTGCAAGCAGATGGAAGTCAACGGCTGTTGGTATCGGCAGCTCCCTCGTCAAACTGACCGACCCAGTCGCATTTCCTATAAGCGGGAAGGGAGGGTTCCCCGTTCCCCGCAGTTCAACCAGAGTCAAGGCGGCTTACAACCCGACGACTCGAGTCCGAGCGGCCCATAATTAATCCTACGATCCAAGTCCGAGCGGCTCATGGTCCGACTACCCGAGTCCGAGTGACTTATAGGCGCTGTCCCGGTTTTCACCATAGGTGCCTACTCTGTAGAGAGTTGAAGACCTATATTGCTACAAGGCAGGTGTAAAAATTTCAGCTTGACCTCGCAATCCAGGAATTGCCTCGCTGTAGCTGCCTAAATCGCGTGGCCCCTGAGCCTCTTGTTACGAGCCTGGGTGACGCGGCCTCCGTGGCTGAGCCTCACCCCTGTGGCGGCCCGCGTCCTATCGCAGCGGGCCTCCTTACACTATCCCCCTTCTATGTAAGGGGATCCTCCAAGGTAGGATTGGGTGCATGGTGGTCCGGTTTGTTGATGCCCTCACCGTTGGTGATGAGTGGTTGGTGGCCAGCGGGCGTTGGGAATAGCCTCACTTTAGGTTGTGACAGTGAGGTCGGCGTGACTTTGGGTGGGGTGGGGTCGGGTCCGGCCGCGTGGGAGGCAGGAGCGGTTGGCCGGCGGGTCCTTTTGGGCAACGAATAATATCAACGGTGTTTTCGGCTTTTGCCACTCCGGTGGCGATGCCTTTTATTACGCGCATGTGGGGCAGTATCGAAAGCTTGGCGAAGTATATGTTGTCAGCATCGGGGTGCGGCGGAGCGACTTTCGGGCAAGGCCTAGTTGTCGAAAATGACCGTCGGCGAGAGTCAGCAAAAGGGATCGCGCGCCAGGTCTAAGCTGGGAAGATGGATATTACTTGGGTACCTCGACGGCCGTAGCAACCACGTATCCGTCCGTGATTGCAAGATCGTGTAGCACGTACGTGGGGAAACGTCGAAATAGCAAGTGCTAAATGCCTTTGTTGTGCTGGATAGTAACACAGGACTAATGTATAAATTGCATAGGTTTAAGGGAGTGAAAACGGCAGCGGCCTCGCCTGCTTTAGCAGTTGTGTAATAGCGCTAGGTCCGCTAATGGTGACCTAGTATGGCGGTTCCGAGGGCGGGAGCTAGATCTAACGTATGCAAGTGATTGTAGAGGCCCCTCGCTGTGAACGGTCAGGCTGAAGATTGCGGGGTGCCCAACAACTTCAAGGAGCTGGACCATGTGCATTCCCGGGCGTTCCTGTGCCTCGCACCTAGTTATTGATGCCCTGATCACCTAATGCGTCGCGTCAAAAAAAAAAAAAAAAAAATCATGGCGACGACCTTCAGCTTCAAGCCCTCGTTCCACCTCTGCCCAGACTTTAGCATCGACCCACCGCCGAACGGGCACCTCCGGCTCGGATCCGTTCTGCAGAGCCTCCAGCTGGACGGCGTGCTGGCCCCGCTCGACGCGGGCGACACGGCTTCCGTGCCCGACTCCCTCATCTTCCCCAAGGACAAACCCAGCTCTGAGAAGGCGGGGTTCAGATGCTCCCTAAAACGCCTCCGCGAGGTCGAGGGCGGCGTCTGGGGGAAGATTTTTGGCGGCTGGGGGGTGGGGCTGGGCGGCGACCCCTCGTTCTCGGCGCTACGCAGTCGCGAAGACGACGAGACCATCACGGTCGACAGGCTGCACGTGCGCTACTTCACCCCGACCATCGAGTACATGAAGACGGCTCTCGAGACGGACGCAGTGGCGCTGTACGTCCGGCGCACCAAACTTAAAAAGCCCGTGTGGATGGTCACCGGCCTGATGTGGACCGAGGGCGCCTCGCTCTCCAAGGTTGTGGCCACAAAGGCGCGGCTGAAAAGCGGGATTGCCGGCGCCGCAGGCCTGCAGGTTTCGTGCGGCAGCGAGGATGACGTCGTGTCGCGCTTCGACGGGTCGACCCCGTTCGTGCTGGGCATGCGGGTGCGTAAGATCTGGTGGGACAGGCGTGGGGTTCGACAGGATAAACTCGACGTCGTCGGGGCGACTCTTGGCGACGACGCCGAGACGAAGAAGAAGGGCCTCCTCGCGGGCCTAAGATACGAAGACGACGAAACGCTGGGTTACGAGACGGTAGTGGACGGTGATACTTGGAGTGAAGGAGAGTCCGTGGTTTGGCTCTTGCCTGCATCCGAATAACCCGTGTGATGTGGGCCCATACAAACTACCTGGTCGTCTCTCGGTATCCCAGAAGGCACATAACTTTCTCATCCCATATACTTTTCCTTCCCGCTATTTCCAATCCTACACACCGCCTAGTTCTTATTTGTCATATATTTTCCCATCTTGCATCTGGTTCCTCTGTGCCATTGCCTCACCCCCTGCTACTTGCCATGCCACATCCCCCCCTAGTGCGCCCGGAATTTCAGGTTAATAGTGTTCCATATATGCCGGCATCTCTCGTCATCCGCCTGCCAGCCTGGCCGCCACAGGTGCCACGGCGCCACGTAGCGGTATCCCCCAGAGTCGGCCGTCCCGCCTGTCGGCATGAGCAGCAGCATCTTGGCCATCTCGACAGGCTGGCTCAACTGCTCCCTCGTCCGCTTCGTGATCGCGTCCACGCGGAGCGAGAGGTCCATGGTCGTGGCGGCGGGGCCGGCGGCGATGGGCGTCGCGAACGAGGTCCCGCACTTTCTCACAGCCTTGTACCTCGGCTGCAGTCTCCCGCTGCTGTCGTCCCATTCCCTCCGCATCAGCTCCACGCCCATGCCGAGGGTCATAAAATTATTGTCGTGGGCCTCGGGTGGTGGGTTGATGCCGCCGGCGCCGCCCAGCCCGTCTGAGGCGTGGACGGCGATTACCCAGGGGTTTAGAGTGGCTGGGAATGCTCGGCTGGCATTCTTGCCGCCGTTGGAGCCCGCTGCGAACATGGTGACGTTTGGTGGAGCTCTTTTGATGGCGGCCTCGATGCCCTCAACCAGGGCATTGTAGTGTTTTAGGGCCGTTAGCTCCGCTTGCCGGTCGTCCTCCTCACTCGGTGCTGGGCGCTGTAGGCCGAACGACACCGAGATGATATCGACCTTCCAAATTTCCACAGCGTGTCGGATGGCCTGTTTAACGAACCGCGTAAAGTCAGTCTAACACCTCCAGGGTGTGGTATTGCAACAGGGCGGTCTATTGACATAATATCGTAGGGCCACTCACTTTCGTGATATTCTCCGCCTGGTAGGTTTTTAAACTTGTTACTGTGGAAGACCTTGCCAATGTAAATATTCGCCTCGGGGGCCACTTGGTGGAGGAGGTCGGCGCAGTTAGAGCCGTGCATCTCGTCGTCCTCATCGGCCACGTCCGCCTCTGGTCCCACCCAGCTGTGGCACCATTCCTCCCGGATGCGGCCGTCGGCCTTCGCGGCCCTGATTCCAGGGTGCAGGAAGTCGACGCCCGTGTCGAGAACGGCTATGCGAATTCGTCGAGGGTGTTCTTCCCCAGAAGGGTTTGAGACTATACGGGGTGCGACGAAGCGTGAGTAGGACGTATGGAAGTCCTCGAGGTTTGCGAAGAAGATATCGGCGTTTTTGGCCTCTCTGTAGCATATGACCGGGTTAAATCTTGATGTCTATCAAGACATTGCGTCCTTGGGGCAGAACAAGGCGGGTCTAACCTTGAATTCTCGGCAACATCTAACCCGTCAAACAATGCGGCTTCGGGCAGAGTCGACGCAAAGCGAAGCGAAGAGTTGGGATTGTAGTGATTATTCAGGGGGGTGGGCAGGGAAAACTCGCCCATTGGGCCTTGGCTGGCTGGGACGGGTGGGTGAGCGCCTTGGACGGCTACGGTCTGAGCACAACCGCTCGCCCAGCGCAGACTACTATCAATCTTGGCGAGGATGTCGAACACGAGCTGCCAAGCGATCTCCATTCGTGGTCTGTCGTGCGCCAGTATGCTCTGCGCGGTGTAAAGCGTGTGGAACTCAAGGCAGTTCTGGGCCGCGTGCAGGAAAGGGAGAGCTTCGAGGTCGACCTTCCTGCCGCAAGTGACCCGTTTCGTGTATTCCGCCAGCGTCCGCCGGAACCGCCTCCAATTCTCATGGAAGTCCTTACCGGATTTGGTGCGAAGGATTCGAAAGCTCCCCATCTGCTGTCCGGCGATATGCAGCAGCGACTTGGCTAGTAGGGTGAAGGGAGGTAGGGGCTTCGGGTCACCAGCATCGTCATCCTCGGCTCCTGAATCGATGACAGTGTCGAGATCGGCAAGTGACACGCAGTCCCAGCGGCGCTCGGCAGCCTCTGGCTCGTCACCGTCGATGACGATGAAGGGAGTGCGCTCCGCGTCCAAGGGCTCCAGAAACCGTATTCTTTTCGGCTCCCAAGTGTTGATGGCGTGGTCGGAGTTCATGGACAACATCAACCCTAGCACGAGCTTGACCGCCAGCGCGCGCCGCTGCTCGACAGTAAAAACGGCAGCACTGCAACCTGCGTGGTCAATCAGATCCATTGAGAGTTCCTTTGCGAAATACTCGCGCTCAATCAGCGTCGAGAGATTGTTGTTCCCAGGAGCACTTTTGCCGTATCTCCGGCCTCTGCCGGGTAGGAGAGGAACGTGTATCGGTGGCATCTCGGTTCGGCCATCAGAACGCTCCTGAGTTCCTGAGATGTAGAATTCGAGGTCTCTATCCTCGCTGTATGCACTAGCGAGGGCTTTACAAAGCTTTGGTTTGCCAGGTCTGCACCGGGAAGAGTTGCCCGATCTGGTCCTCCAATGTCAGCCTCCCGATCCGTGCACAGCCAAAAGTCACCCTGTAGCACCGAGGACGGGCTTGCCGTGTCGGTCTGCTTACCGGAGCATGCGTATGCTGGCGTATTGCCAGTCGCCGCGGTCACACCCAGTGAAGAAGAACCGGACAACTGGTGCAGCGTCCATTGTCGTCGTATGGCGGCGGCCCGATATATCCTCCCAGCTGGGCAGCTGGAGGAGGAAGCTGTGCTTCCCTGGTTCACACAGCTGGAAATGTGATGATATGGCTCGGATAGCCTCGGCTATTTGCTGTCGGAAACTCTGGAGGGCCGTAAAAGAGGTGGCGAACGAGCCGGCGGTATTAGGATCAGATGTGTGACTTGAACCTGGAAACGAATCCACGGTGGAAGCTGGGGCTGATCCAATCGGCCGAGAGGCGAGAGTCTCTAATAGCCCTGGGGAGACCTTCAGGGTGCTGACAAAAATGTTGAAGTTCAGGATCTGCTCCTTCATGTAATCTACATCGGCCTCCATCTGCTTCCGGATCTCCTTCTGGGGTCGCCAGCGGGACGATGATTCACAAATGGAGACGAATGCCTCCGCTGTATCCACTTGGTCCGGAGTCGACACATTGAAGAGAAACGGTGCGGCGCCTGATCCTGGCAGGGGAATAAATTCCAGGTCGTTGTCTCGGGAGTGAGGAGCAGCGGCTACCGAGGACTTCAGATATTCGACTAGATGCGCGAGCCTGGGATATACAGAGGGTTGGAGGCCCGCTGTCCCGCCTTCCAGGGGGACGAGGAGTGGATTGACCCTCGCCTCAAGAAGGGAGCAGAGGAGTTGGAGCTGTGAGAGCGGCCGGCTTCTGCCCATGGTCTCGAAGGACTCGTCGGGATCGCCGCTGTCGTATCCCATTTTCGCCTTGCCTCCCCCATGCCGGTCGGCCCGGCCTTCCCGGGCCGTGTGGAAGGACGCTGTGCTCGGCTCCGACGACGGGTCATCTCCGTCCGACTCCGGGTCGCTATACCAACCATCCTCCTCCTCATAATCCGGCTGGGGCAGTGGCTCGGGCTGCAGGGTCGTGAAGGTCGTGCGGATGTGGATGTTGAGCTCCCTCAAAGCAGTCCACAGCTTGTGGACCCGAGTGCTCCTGGCGACCGCGCGATGGCGCGCCTGAAGCGTGTGCCCGACAGGTGCCTGGCTGCACTCGCGCGGTTGGGGGATCGGGTCCCGTTCGACGGTATCGCCGATGGGGGGCATGGGGCCGCGTCGTGGAAGGAAACGCACGTGGCCCTAATCCCAGTCGGGTGCTCTGGGAGCGAATCAGCCAAGCACTCCAGGTTGATAAAACTCAAGGACGGAGACCAGCGGTCCCAATCTGCCCGGTGATTTTTTGCGCGCCGGCGTTGCTATCCCAGGAGCGCACTCGGGTACGCTTGTGTCTCTTCCCTACATCAAAAGCAAAGCTGGATCGCCGACGCCTCAGGCAGACATGCATTTACACCCGAATGGAGGGAAGACAGCCTGTCCGCCCAAATTGGATGACTGAGCCTTACCACGGGTCGTGATTCCCGCCAACGGCTGTCGACCTAAGGATGCCCCGCATGCCGAGTTGATCAAAGCTAGCACAAGGTAGGTCTTTGCAGCCTTTACTGGATTATGTGAAGACCTGGCCTTGTCGGCGACATTCGTCTCCTGCAACACCATGGCCAGTGGCGACTTGCCGGTTGACGCTGCTGACCCGACGACGGCCAGCGACATAAGGAGCAGCCCCGCATACACGTTCGACAAGGTGTACACCGCATCGCTGATGTTGACGAGCGGAGAAGGCCCCCTAGTTTGCGAGTTCCGCAACCTGCTGGGCTGTTCGTGGTCGTTTGGCGCACACGAGATCGAAGGCTGGCTCGCGCATGTGGCCAGCCACCTGGGCGGACGGTTCCCCGCCAAATCGCTGTGCTGGTTTTGCGATAACGCCGTTTTTGACGGCGGCGAGACTGCATCCACCTTGACTAGCAACACCAAAAATGACAAGCGCCGGCTTCAGTTCGAACGACGACTGCGGCACGTGGCTGACCACGTCATCCTTGACGGCTACACGTACACGCACATGCGGCCCGACTATCACGTCATCAGACACCTGTACGACCATGACATTATCTACAACGCCATCTTTGAGCAGTGCATGCAGCACACGGAGCTACCCGAGTCGCTGAGGGGAACAAGGCTCGCCGGGGCCGATAAGCCGGGCGCGTCGTCGCCGCGCGTGAGAGCCTCCCACCCTCCTCCCGCTGCCGATAAGCCGGGCGCGTCGTTGCCGCGTGTAAGTGCCTCCCGCTCTCTTTCCGGTGCCGATATCATACTTGGAAGCGGCGATCAAAATGGAGCGCCAATCGCGGCTGTCACGAGCAACTGCGAGTCGAATTTCTCGCGATGCATCCGTCATCTGGAATCAACCGGCGAACAGGAGATAGCCACCGAACTGCGGCGGCTCGAAGCGAAATTCCTCGATTGGAAGGCGTATCTAGGAGTCTTCGCCCGGGGCAGTGCGAGCCTCGACCACCGTCTGGACCGCCAGGCGCAGCAGCGCGACCTTGTCCTTCTGGCCTTGGACATGCTCGACATGTCGCTGGCTCAAAGTACGCCGCTCACTATTCCCGTCGACGCGAATGTGTTCATTATGCTGACTATTCGTATTGCCGCAGTGACCACCGACCCCGACGACTCCGAATCGGGCGAGTCCTCGGATGGCGAAACGGACCGGCGGGCAGTCGAGCTGGGTGGCGTCCGGGGGTCTATCAACGGGCTTAGCAGACTAGCGATCCACATCCGACTGTCTCCCACGTCGTCCCTCGATGCCCGCGTCCAAGCGTTTGGGGCCAAGAAGGCTGCGGAAATAGCCCCGTTCAAGGCCTTGGCAATGCTTGCCGTCAACCGTCTTTACCCGGACTCTACCGATTGCATCCGTCGCCTGCTGGGCGAGGCGATGACAGACCGGTACACTAGGCTTCTGTACTGGAAGTACCACGACAGGAAACTGCGCCTCGACCGTCGCAGGGAGGATCATGTAACCGCACGGCACGACGTCTTCCCCCAAGGACAACAACGTCCCCCAGTGCCACCTGCAGCGCCGCGATCGCCAACCAAGTCGGAAATTTCCAGCCCCGCAAAGCCCGAGGAAAGTCAGGTGTCGTTTGGAACCGGCCTGCTGTCCAACACTATACCATCTAATCCGGCTTCCCGCGTCGTCATCCCACCTCGCGAAGGTGACATCCCAATCCAACGGAGAGCGGGCGCATCAACTGTTCTCGGAAGCAAGGCGAAGTTTCCGGAGCCTCCCAAGTTAAAGGATGGGGAGACTAGCTTGCCGTGCCCGCTTTGTCGGAAGATCTTCCCAGAGGCCAGCTTCAAAGACGTCGTGTGGTGGAGGTAGGTGCCTGTCCCATTCTGATACGCCATCAATAAATAGAAACCAGCTAACGCGAGACACATTAGACAGCATGTAAACGACGATCTCATCCCCTTTATTTGCCTTGTCGACGCGTGTTCGGAATCTTGCAAATACGCAAGCAGGGCTGAATGGAAGGCACACACCACGCATCACCACGGCAACCTCTGGTCCCGAAGCCGAATGCCCAGAACGCGCGACCATATGCTAACAAAGCGGGGGGATACTTCGGGGTCCGGGGACATTCCATCTCCTGGAAACCCCACTGATGACTGCCCTTCATGTTGCCTGCCCCTCACACAACCTGGTAATAGCCCAAATCAGAGAGCAACAGCGCAGAAACCGTTGAACCAGCCCGGCCAAGAACCATCCGCATCGGACCCCGGAACAAAGAAGGCCAAGAAGTCGGTGCGGTTTAACGCTGCGGCTTCGGATCCTACCCCAGCCAGCGAGAATCTGGATCAAATCCCCCAAAGTCCCGCAGATGTGGCACCATTCTCCACGCCAAGGACATTCAAGGACAGCCTTCTGGACCACATTGCCGAGCACATGCAGTTTCTCGCCCTCCTTACGGTGCGACTGGCGGTAAAGAGGGTCGCCATCAAGTCTGACGACCGCTCCTTCTCCAGCGCCCAGGAGGCCAGCAGCGACGGGACTCCCAGAAACCGGAGCACGCTCGATACTGATATTGAGTTTTCCTCCGGAGACTCGCCTGGGGAGTCACCGGGGGATTTCGGAGATGTCCCTATGCCAAACATGAGTCCCGAGGACGCGGGTGCAAAGGATAACTCCGGAGGGGAGGAAACACCTGTCCATTTTACAACGGCTGGCGCCGGGAAGAGGCGGGATGGGGACTTCGAAGCGAATACTTACACTTCGAGAACGCCCTGTCCGGCTGACCCGGTCAGGTCTTTGTGCACCGACGATTTCCATGAGTACCTTGAGAAATTCCATCCAACACAAGGAACCTGTCGGTGGATCGAATGGAATGCCGCATTTCGAAACTGGCTCGACGGCAGGAAGCGTAAACTGTGGATTCACGGCAAACTGGGTGTTGGTAAAACATATTTGGCAGCGCATATTATCCGCCACATGCGGTCCGAGGCCGAAAAGAGCATCCAGGTCGTCAACTGCTTTTAGATGAGAGGCTGGAGGAGCGCAATAACTTTGACACCATCTTGCGGTCGACGGTCCATCAGCTTATCACCAACAATCCTTCGCTCTGTGGTGATGCTGCACTTTTGCTCCTGGAGAAGACATATAACCGGCAAGGAGCCCGTCGGGCGGACGGCACTACTGCGAACTGGTTACTAAGGTATTTAATAAGCCTATGGCGGGATATCTTAATCCGATCGACGATAAAAGGCAACGGGCTCGTTATTATCATCGATGGGTTTGATAATATTCCAACATGGGACCAAGAAAAGTTTCTCGACTGTTTCGAAAAAATCGAGAAAGACCGTAGCCGTCCGGTCTTTCGCATTCTCATCCTATCTAGGTTGTGCCTCAGCCTTGCAGACCCGGCACGAGGGTTTGTCGGATGCCAAATCGAGGAGCAGGATACCATTCAAGATATCCGCCGCACAACGGAAATTGAGTTGAGCAGGTTTGCAGGAGTGGCGGGCTATTCCGAGGACTTTCAAAAAGTCTTATGTGATAAACTCACACAAGAGGCTGAAGGGATTTACCTTTGGGCTGCAATTCTCATAAGCGAGGTTAGCATACGCTTGCCCGGGGAAAACGAGCTGCAACGATTCCTCGATGGACTTCCGAAAGCGGTTGCCGAACTGTTCGATTCGCTTTTCGGCAAGATCTTATCCCGTCGGGGTAACGCCGCGCATAGGGTGCGGATGATCCTCCTTTGGGTCGTGTTTGGTCAGGAATCTTTAACATTGGACGAGCTGAACATCGTCTATGCTTTGGTTGGGCTATGTGAACAAGGTGGCAGGCCGATCAACAACGAGCGCCTCATGTTAAATATGGTTCTCCAAGACGTATTCAAAGCCCATTTGGCCAGGCTATGCGGTCAACTCCTCAGTTTCTCGCCGAATGGCCACATCACTCCCATTCACCGAAGCTTAAAAAAGTACTTGGTCACCGCACCCAGGACGGTTGGGGATGAGCTCAGGGGATCACTGCCCGGCCACGGAGCTGTTTACATATCGACGCAGGATGCGCATGCGAAACTGTCAAATATGTGCGCTGCTTACCTTGCAATGCCCCAGTTCGAAAGCGCGGGGGAGCCGTTTACGGCAACAGACGAAGGCCGCGCCCGGTGGCAGGTCAAAGTCCGGACCAGGATCGACCAGTACAAACTTTTGAAGTATGCGGCACTGTACTGGTTGAGGCATTTCCAGTATGCCAGGACGGCTCCAGACCGTCAGCACGAGATCCTACGTGGCGCGAAGACCGGGTTTGCCACCAGCTGGTGCGAAGTGTGGTGGTTCTTCCGGAAATGGCCAGCTTTGGATTTCCCCAGGGACCTTGAACAACTGATGCACGAGGCTGAGTACCCGGGTTGACAACTCGTTGCGGCCACGAGCTGATGGATACCCTTGCGTAAACTCCCCCCTTTTTTTCCCGTTGTTTCCTTAACTCGATGTCGAGGAACTTGCAGCGCCTGACCAGCAAAGCAGAAACGCCCCTGCGACCGATTTCTAGGCCGAGCATACGGAGCAGAGACGACCCGGAGGAGGCAGGTGGACGCGGCCGCTCATCGGCCTCCAGGACCGGCGGCTATGGGTCGTCTCCCTTCCTCCGTTCCCTGGAATTCGCCGTCATCGTCGGGGCCTTAGGTCGCGGTCGGCGGCCGTGGCCTCCGGATCGGCACCGCCATGGTGGCGTGCGTGGCGGTGGTGTACGCCGTCGCCGTCCAGGCCTTGCTCCTCGCCACGGCGGCCAGCACCGAGGGCGACGACCGATGGTCGAATCTGCTATGGCTGGGCTTTTGCTTCCCTTCCTCGCCGAGGCGGGCCATGAACTCGTCGGTGCCCGGCTTGTACGGGCAGGACATCGGCAACCCCCGTCGCCTGGCAGTGCAGTGGGCGCAGCGGCCGAGGGCCCCGTTGAGCACGACTTTTGCGGGGGTTTATGTGAACCTTGATGGAGTCCTGGGAGGTCTTGTAGTGGAGGTCGTCGCCTGGGTCCGAGATGCCGTCGCCGTTGCGGTGACCTGGGCACTGGTGGAGCATGTCGTCGGCCTCGGTCGACCCCTCCTTTGTGACGCGCGAGATGAGGTTCGCCAAGGTGTTTCTCTCCGCATGAGGCAGAGGTATCTGTTTTTTTTTATTCAGGCTTTGTTCGTGTTGAGGCATTCCTTTATGTCGGCCTTGAAGTCCCGGCACTGGCTCTGGCTCTGGCTCTTGGACAAGGCGACCTGTCACAGCACAAGCAGGAGCATCTAAAGGACGTGTCGGGCCATTGTGTTGAGGCAAAAGTAGAAAAAAAAAACGCAGTGGTGTAATTCTGGATAAGAAATGCGACGCTTGACGGTGACCGGACGCAAATGGCCAAGGCTGGATGCCAGTGTCCTGGAAGAAGAGGAAGAGGGTTTTGATGGCCGACTGCCACATGGCTTCCATAATATGCGCCTCAAAATAGCCGGCCAGTCCCATGGCCCAGAGGATTGGTTTGGCTACCAATGATGACAAGGCAGACTCGCCTACCTACTCAGGGGTCAAGCACCCCCCGAACAATCTACCGCCTACCCCGCCTACAGGTACCCGTATATGCCAAGACAGTGATTGGGAATTTATTAAGAATAAACCAAAAATTCATGATTGATCATACCTAGGTACCTAACTTGAAGATCCGCCGTTACAACCTTGACACGTTTCCCAAAGTACTATCCCATCTCCCCCCAGCGTGACAGCCAGACTCCATCATTGTTCTGCATCGCCTTTGCGTAGGTGCAAATTGAGACGCTCGGCCCGGCGTTGAGCGCGGTGAGCCTCGTCGCCGCAATGAAGCACCTTCAGGTACTTCTTGAAGTCGCCAGACAGCTCAACGACAGATCTCAGGTGGTCGTCTGTGATCTCGATCCTGTTTTCCTCATCCTTCTTGGCGCCGAACCCGGCCAGGGCAACGGCGGTTTGGAACGCTGTCGTCGCCCCAGATGTGTACAACGTTAGCCGTCAGAAAGTTCTTTCACAGCTGTGGGACCGGGGGCTCGGTAGCTTTTGCCTTCCATCCGGGCTTTGAGCTGCGTACCGTTGCGAATTTCCCTGCCGTTCCATTCGAGCTTGCGCATTTCCTTGCCGTCGATGTAGTCCTTTGCATCCATCGTGAGGCGCATCGTGTCGCCCCTTTCCTCCTTCAGCTTGTTCATGAAAGTTTGCCAAACCCGCTTTCGGTCGTCGTCGGTAAAGTCCGGATAGTGGAGTTGCATGTGGATGCGTGACATGAAGGCGTCGTCGAAGGACCCAACCCTGTTTGTGGTCAAGAACAAGATCCCGTTGTAGGACTCGAGCGCACGAAGGAAGCCTACCGCGACCAGGAGTGTTAAAACAGCCCATATCAAGGGGGGGAGTCGGGAAGCATAGTGAGGTTTTACTGGCAACCAAGTTATTTCGCACAAGGTCCCGAACCGCCCTGCTCTCCATGAACACGTCTGCTTCGTCGATGAGGAGCACGGCTTGCCAACTCATGGCGGTTTTGAAGTTCCGGGTTAGGTTGATCTCGACTTGTGCAGGATCCATCCCAATGTCGCTGGAGGTTAGCACCATGAGGGGACGTTTGGTGTAGTCGGCGATACACTCTGAAGTCGGAAAGTTTGTTTCACGCAAATTAATTGGAGTGTTTTTTTTTTGGGTCAGTTGGTTGTGCGGCTCAGATCCTGGGCATCTTCTAGTTTACGAACCTGCCGTGTATGTTTTGCCTACGCCTGGACTGCCGTGCAGTAGAAATACCAGGCCGTTGCCCTTGCCCTCCACGAAGTCTGCAGCCCATAGGTGAGTGCGATCCATGCGCTTCCCCGCGCTGTCGATTCTGATGAAGGATTTGCAGAGCGCCTTGAGGGATTTGAGTCTTTTCTCGGGCATGACGAGGCTGTCGATCATCTCCTCGTTGAACTTGGGCTCCCGGAACTTGTTGACGTACAGCCGCTCTGGTGATTTGGGCCAGGTGATAGCTTTGTCAGCCTGCTGCCTCGCGCAGTTATCTTGTATGCCATGGCTCCGATGAGAGAAAGGGGTAGGGGGCTGATCGGGAGGTACCCTCGGGGCTAAAGGGAAAGCTGTCCCAAACTCACCCCACGCTCGCGTTCGGAAGACGTATGCTGGGATGTGGTTTGGCAGTAGAAGAAAAGCCAGCTTGAGTGTCTCTTCGTCGTACTGCTCCGTGCCACCGTCGACCTCGATTCTGTTGAAGATGGCCCATCCGGACTCGCGCGACTTCTGGTACTTGACGGTTTTGCAGCGTGCGCATTCGCAATCAGTTATCCAACTCCGTATATCTTCTTCGTCCAGGGACATAGGAGGTTGATCTTCGGTATGGACGGAGCCGGATCGCAGGTAGCTGCGGATGTCACTCATAACAACACCATCAACCTGTCCAGGGCCTCGATGTGGTCAGCCAAAAGCAAATGCAACGGGAGACCTGCGAAATTTCCGACACGGGCGGGTGGGAGGGTGTCAGAGGATGGTACGTTATAGGTAAGTCCAGACCTGGTTATAGGGGAATACGGCAGACTTTCCAGTGTAGTGCTTGCACTGTTTCGTCAAAAGGCTCCAGTACGCCTCCCCAGATTCGAGCAGCCGCTTCGCAGCGGGATGCTCCACAAGGCTGCTGACGTCCTGGTATAGGGAGGCGACCGGGTCCTCCCTCTCTCCATCCCACTTGCGCTTCCAGATTCGCCCCTCAACTCTCGTCAAGAACGCCGAGCCTGTGAACTTCAGATTCCAGATGCGGATATGCCAGTCTCCCGGGGGCGTGGAGAAGGAACCACCGTCGACGGAGTGCACTACTCCAACCATCAAAGGAAAGTCGCCCGCAGGGTTGTGCGAGTAGTCCGTTTTTCCAGCCAGCTTTTCAGTGACCAAGGTTCCCGGCTTGAGTGCGACCCAGTACCATTCGAACGTGCTTCGACCCTGTTTCAGCCGTTCCTTTTCGGCACGGTAGCCCTTCATCACATGTTCTTCCAGGAAGTCGAGGAGCAGACGGATGTGACGTGGGGCATTCTTTTCACGCACACAGAGATCGTCTTCTGGTCTCGCTTCGCACTGGTCCGCGAATTTGGAAAGCTCGGTGAAGTGGTGAGCTAGGATCGCGTATGGCTCCCGTATTTCAATCTTGTCCCCCTGAAGCTCGTTCTCGGGGTAGTACTTCACCACGCTCCGCAGGGCATTGATGATTTCAGGGGCGTATATCCTGACGCTGTACTGGGGCGCAGACAGTCCAACCCTTTTCTCGGCGACCCTCCTCCAATGTTCGTCCCACTCCGAGCCGGATTCTGTGTACTTGAATGTCTGCACAACCTCGAATGAAGGAAGGTCGTCTTCATCACTGTCGGGCTCTGGAGGGTCCTCCGTGCCGTAACGCGCCAGGACGCTCGTAGAGCTCCTGTGTTCCGTGACATATCGCACCCGAGGTCCCGTCGCCCGCTTCTGCTCGCTCGGGCTGCTGCTCTTTTGCTGAACACCGCTGTCTTTTGAGTCCTCTAAACAGCTGCTTCCGCGATGGCTGGCGCCTCCGGTGGAGGAATTGCCTTCGGCAGCCTCAGCATATCGGCTGTTGTTCTCCTTGTCGCCGCTACCCTTCTTGCTACTCTCTCCGTCGCTTTCGCCACATGTGGTCGCCAAGACGACCGTCGGAGGGGCCGATGCGCTTTCCACTTTGGAACCCTCGGCGGCGGCGGGGTTGTCTGAGGGCATTCTTCCCTCCTTGACGCTGCTGTTGTTGGCATCCGCCATGTGACCGAAAAGTTTTGAGGCCTTGAGACGGAAGGGAATTGGCTGGGATGGGCGGGGGGTGTTGGCTGAAAAGAAAACAGAGAAAAGAATAGTGGGCGGCTTGGGAACACAGAAGCGGCAGGGCCGTGACCATTGGGGGCAAAAGGAGAGGAACACCATTGGATGCCCGTCCATCTGCAGCTTCACAGCCCATAACGTCCCCCGCGTTTTGGGAAGTTCGTGTAACGCTCCGCCACCTATCACCGACCCAGCTCACCAAGGCTGCTATCGAGCAATGGATGAATCTATGCTATGGGAAAAGGATGGACCATACTCTGGGAATTAATAAACTATACTAAAAGAATACTCCGGGAAAAAATGGACCATACTCAGGGAATTGATAAGCCATACTAAAGGAATGGGCCATTCGACGATAAAGAACCATTCGACACCAAACAAAAAAAAAAAAAAAAAAAAAAAAAAAAAAAAAAAAAAAAAACAAAAAAAAAAAACAAAAAAAAANAAAAAAAAAAAAAAAAAAAAAAAAAAAAAAAGACAACTCGATAGTAAAGCACTATTCGACACCAAGAGGGAATGGAGTGAAGCATTATCAATACCAAAAGAATGGACCCCTTGATAGTAAAGCACCATTCAATACCAAGAGAATGGACCACTCAGATAATAAAGTATTATTAATACCAGAGAATGGACCACTCGGCAATAACGGACCATTCAACACCAAAAGAATGGAGTGAAGCATTATCAATGCCAAAAGAATGGACCCCTCGACAGTAAAGCACCATTCGATACCAAGAGAATGGACCACTCAGACAATAAAGCACTATCAACACCAGAGAATGGACCACTCGGCAATAATGGGCCATTCGACGCCAAAAAAAATGGACCACTCAGATAGTGAAGCACCATTCGACATTGAGAGAATGGACCACCCAGACAGTGAAGCACCATCAACACCAGAGAATGGACCATTTGACACCAAAAGAATGGACCATTCGACACCAAGAGAATGGACCATGCCACAGAGATATAAAACATCAAAAATGCACGCTGCTCTGCCGCTCCCGAACCTACCCGCCCCAGCATAAAAAGGGGCTATCTAGGCCTTGCGTGGGCTATAGCAGCAGCACATGACCAAGATGGAGGACTCTGTCGACAGCTTCAACCCCAGGACGCTGGTGCGATCCTACAGCGCAGAGGTCGAGGCCCGGCTGCCGCCTTCGCAGCTGGCCCACGTCTTGGCGAGCGATGCGGCCGGCAGCGACAGCCACGGGCTCATCGATAACCCGTGGCGGAGGTTCTTCGAACCCTCCAAGCGGGAAAGCGGCGACGACAATCCAGTTACGAGGATGATCGCGGTAGAATCGGAAAAACTCAAGGAGAAATGGATAAGTTTCCAGGACAGCTGCCCCGCCGAGGACCGTCTCGATCTCAGCCGCGCCGAACCGACCATGCACGGCATCATGGATACAGTCAGACATATGAACCTGGCGTGGAAAAGAAAGTGCGAGAGCGGCATCATAGGTCGCGCGCTCCGATTCTTCCACAAGTTTTGCGACACTCTCGACAGCCACAGCAGCCTCCTCAAAATCCTTCCCGAAGGCAGCGAACACGTATCCATCTTCATGGGCTCGCTCAACGTCATCATACGCGCCAGTCTCAATCACGAAAAGGTTGCCGAAAGCCTCGGGGCGGCGTTTCTAGGCATCAGCGAACAGGTGGCCGACGTCAAAGCAGACCTCGAGTTGTACCCGACGGAACAGATGCTCGCTTTGGTGGCCGAGCTCTACGCACATGTTTTCCTTTTCCTCAACAGCCTCATGGACTGGATGATGGAGACTCGCGGCAAACGCCTCCTGAAATCCTTCAACGACAATCTCGGCCAGAAGTTCCAGCTAGATGTTGACCGGATCGGCAGCGTGGCGCAGCGCATCAAGCTGCGCGCGGGACAGTGCCTCCGCGCCGAGGCTCGCGTTTTGCGCGAAGACATGGAACGCGACCGACGGCTGGGGCTCGAGGGGGAGGCAAGGAGGCAAGCGGAAATAGAGGAGCGCGAGGAACGGAGAACGCAAGAGTTGCGGACGCAGATCCGTACAGAGTTCAGCGTCAATCGAAAGCACCTGCTGAGCGACATGAGCGACATGCTGGAAGAACACGCGAGGACGGCTCTCGGACGACCCGGGCCGGCGTTGTTGTTGCTGAGCACCACACGTCTTGTCGAAGCGGAGACGGCAGTGCCTCATGGAGTCACGCGAGCGTTGGGCGCAGGTGACGGGGAGTCTTCAGCAGCTTGGACGAGGGACGATGTTGTCGACCGCAGCAAGGACTACGAGAACTACTTCGACAGAAATCGCGTCCGCCTGCCCGGTGACCCCTTCAGCCCGGGCATCGTCGACGCCGAGTCACTCGAGCGGCTGCGCGAGTGGGCTGCATCCGAAGAGCCAGGATCTTTTTGGCTCGAAGGGCCGTACGTCGCCGCAGAGGATTTCGACAGCCCACTGAGCATGCTGGCAGCCCGCATGGTCGACCTCGCCGACAAAAACAAGGTCCCGGTCCTGTCGTACTTTTGCCAGCTCAGTCGCGAAAGCCTCGCCGAGGACGACGACCCGGACGAAACACCCGAGGTGCAAGCGACGCTCGCTCTCGCGTACGCCCTCATCCGTCAGCTTGTGGAGCTGCTTCCCGTCAAGTTCGATGGCGAACAGCACAAGTCGCCGGACGTTTCCGAGACTCGGCTAGCTCTTCTGGACGGGAGCACGCGCACATGGAACGCCGCCATGTCTCCAATGTCGGATTTGCTGACGCTCATGCCACGCACCGTGTTTTGTGTGGTCGACGGGCTGCACTGGCTGGACGACTGGAGCGCGGAGCGTTACGTGACGGGTTTGCTGCGAATGCTGGAGGGCAAGAGCAGCCGCTTGAAGGTACTCTATACGACGACGGGCAGCTGCGCGGCTCTCTCACATGATTTGGAGCCTTCCGATAATGCCTAGGTCCGGGTTCGGGGGTTGCGTCTAAGGAGCCTCTTGTCTCAATTGCGGTGGAAGGGTGACTGGGCTTGGGGGCATTCTTTCCATGAGTGGCGGACCGGATACACCTACGTAGGTGTCTAGGTAGGTAGGTAGGTAGGTAGATAGGTAGCTTTTAAAAGACTTTCCTTGGGGAGGAAAGCTCAATTAAAATCCCAAAATTACGGCTTGAACGAATCCCCGGGTTAAGAGAGGTGTGTGTGTGTGTGTGAAAGAAAGAGAGCCAGTTTCCTACCACATTGGCACGCCCGACGGGTGGAATTTGGCCTCGGTCTTTATAAGACCGCCAACTCGCGGCCCTTGTCGACGGAGACAGAGGGCCAAAGAAGCTTTAACTTACCAGGAGGCTAAACATGCGGAAGAGGAGGGTCTCCGTCTCGGCAACGCCCTGGGGGTCGGCCCGGGACGGCTCGACGTAGCCAAACCTAGCATGGTGGAAGCTCGCGAGGCTGGATACTCGAAATCAGCCTACCACGCGTCGAGGCCGTCCAAGACTGCAAAGCGGCTGTGTGCCGGGGGCACCGCCAGACAACTTCAACCCTCATGGATTAAAGATCCATCATCGAGCCGGCGAGGGTTGGGTCGCATGTCGTTGTAGTTGGCTGGCGTGACAAGTGGAACCCCCAAAGGTTGATTGAGTGCTTATGTAATACTCAAAATCCACAAAGTGGAGCAACCTTTCTCGAGCATCACAGCCGCGCGCTAGGGTTGGCGAGGGGCAAGAAGCTCCGACATGTGCTAGCCCGACCGGCCACAAAAGGACATCCATACTGTCAGTGATGGGGTGGCTCGACGGATTCTTCGGCGGGCAGCCAAGCAACAATGGGTCAGATCCGCTACAGAAGCTCGACCCGAAGCTGCGCGAGTTCCTCGAGAAGGAATCGCCAGTGAAATTCAAGCCCACCAGCGCCGAGCAGCAGCAGCAGCAGCAGCAGCAGCCACAACAACAACCACCACAACCCGACTCGAGGCAACAACAACAACAACAACAGCCCACGCCCCCCGCCGCTGCCGCGACAGCAACAACCCGCGACGATGCAGCAACGACGACAGTACCGCGCGAGTCGCAGTTCCAAGACGGGCGGTACGCGCACCTGTGGCGAACGTACCGGCCGCAGGCCGAGGTCGAGGCCGAATCCAAGAGCGACCACGAGAAGCTGATGGACGTGCTCGAGGGCTACAAGGAGCGGCGGTCCAACATCGGGCGCGCCGCGCTCGAGAACTGCGCGCTCGAGCAGCTCGAGTGGACCGAGTGCATGAAGGCCGGCGACTGGACCGCCAAGTTCACCATGTGCAGCGCCCAGGTGCGCAAGTTTGAGCGCTGCTACACGATGCAGTCGGTACGTAAGCCCCTGTTTGGGTACATGATTACCTACCGTGTTGCTAACGCCGTCAACAACAAAACAGCGCCTGCTAAAGGCCCTAGGTTACCTATCAGCACAAGACCGCCCCGCCTCGGTCGACGAGGAGATCCAGATGCACGCTGACAGCCTCTATCACCGGATGCTGGAGCAAGAAGCCGCAGCGGCAAAAGCCAAGGAGGAAGGAAAGCCCCCACCCCAGTTTGCGCCCTTGATCACAAGGACGACCTTTTCGTCGGCCGCGGGAGACATGGACGAGGACAAGGTCGACAGCCTGATCTCGGCAGAGGCGCGCAAACAGTTCGAGGACCGCATAAAGGAGCTGCCCGAGCAGGAGCGCGCTGCCGAGGAGGCCGCCGCCAGGGCGGAGCTGCGAGCCCAGGCCGAGGCCGCCAGGCGCCTGCACGAGCTGAGGGCCGAGAAGGAGAGGGAGAAGGAGCTGCGCAGGCTGCAGGGCAAGGAGACGATACTCGACAAGGTGTCGGGGGTGTTCAAGGGCTCCGGCGGCGGTGGTGGTGGCGGCGGTGGCTCATGATTCTTTTTTATACGTTTGGTGTTTGCCGCTGTTTGTCTATCCCCGCGCACAAGGAGAGGGGGACTGATGTTGTCCACGGCATCTAATCTATCTGATGATGTCCCATGCACCTTGTAAACCCATTTATGACCTCTCACCTACCCTGATGATCACCCAAATGGAAATGGCAACTGTAGAGTGCGCCTGATACTGTCTCCCATCGAGTGCTCTCTCGATTCCAACCAAAACCCAACTCACAATCCCAAGTCCTTTAACGAACCGCCGGCCCAAACCAAATCAACGCAAACGCAAACGCAGTGCTCGTGATGGAAATTTGATCGCAAAACCGCCACTAGCCGCCACATAATGACAAAACATCTAATCTTACCTCGCCTGGAGTGCTACGGCGACCCTCTCCAGGTAGGCGTTGAAGCTCTTGACTTGGTCAAGCACACCGGTCCCGGGGCCGTTTGCACACAGCTGGCCGCCAACCCTGTGCATGAGGAGCTCCAGATTCCCGAGATCCGCCTTCTTCTGCTCGGCCGCCGACAGTTCCGGGGCCGAGCGACCCTCGTCCGCCGCCAGCTCGATTTCGTGCATCGCCGACGATATCTGGATGTTTCTCTAGTGTACCGGAGGAGAACAGATTAGGCGGACTGTGAGAATAATAAGCGGAGAAACCTGCGGTGGTGCTTGCTTACCAGGACTTTTTGCGCTTCGCTCCCGTGCTTCATCCTAAGCGCGTCCATGCGCAGCGCAACCTGATCCCTTTCGGCCCGCAACCGGAGGATCTCGTCGCGGAGGCTGCGTTTCTCCTTTTGACTTGCGCGGAGCCGCTTCTTGAGCATGTGCAGGCTGTCCAATGCGATCGTCTAAGAAAGGGTTAGCACAAGCACAACGTGGAGTCAACAAAACCGACAACA
Source organism: Magnaporthiopsis rhizophila (assembly GCA_003049465.1). Classification (NCBI taxonomy): domain Eukaryota; kingdom Fungi; phylum Ascomycota; class Sordariomycetes; order Magnaporthales; family Magnaporthaceae; genus Magnaporthiopsis; species Magnaporthiopsis rhizophila. The sequence continues at coordinate 22,648 of PYSS01000119.1, forward strand.
AACTTACATGCTCGATCAGCTTAGTCCTCAGCTCCTCCCTGAAAGCCTCAAGCGCCCTGATCTTGATCTTGAACTCCCGTCTGGTCGCCGCGTCCTCTGCCTCGCCCGCCTTCTCCTTGAGCGTGCGCAGCACGCCCACGGTGACCTCTTCGCAAAGCTGCCTCAGGATGTCGACCGAAGTGACGCCGTCGCGGCTCGAGAATGGGATGCCAGACACGAGCTCATCCTCGCCTGACTCGTCCCCGCCGGTGCCCCTGAACCTGGTGAAGCGCTGGACGGGCACCGAGATGGGCTCGCCTGACGCCTCGACCTCCGGGCCGCTGTCTTGAGGGGGTGCTGCTTTTTTCCTGGCCTTCTGTTTTGGTGGCCCTTTTTGCTTTGACGGTGCTTCCTTCTGCTTCGGCGACAGTGTCCGTTTCGGCGGTTCTTTCCGTTTGGTCGGCATTTTCTGCTTCGGCACCTCCTTCTGTGCTGCCGTGCGCTGCCGTCTGGACGGTTGGTTTTGCCCTGTTGGGCTCGAGGCCGGAGCTCCCCGCTGGCGTTTGGGAGGCCGTGTGACGGTCTCCTCGGCGGCCGAGCCCAGTTCAGGTGATGGCGCAGGGAAGCTTCTCCGCAGCCGCTTCCTGCCAAGCGTCCGAGCTGCTTCCTGATCGTCGATCTCCTCAGCTTCGTCTTGTGGTTCCTCGTTCGGCCCCCCCGCCTGAGAGGGAGGCTCAGCCCTGCTCGGCGGGGGTTGGGCCTCTTCCACTTCATCGTCTTCCTCCGGTATCTCAGCTAGTACGAGAGATTCCCTGGTACTCGGTGAACGCCTCCCAGATGGCTTGTCGGATGCATCTGGCTGCCTTGGCGACAGTTCGTCGATGTCCATGTCGACGCTAGATGACCTTGCAGTCTGCCTACCTTTCCTCAACATCGCTCTCTTGGCTGCCAGGCCCGCAGAAGCTCGCCTTTTCTTAAGGGCGCGGGCTGCTGGCGAAGACTGTATGACGCTGCTGGCGCCGGTGGGGTTGTCAGGAGATAGCTCGTCGACATTATCGACGTGGGTCACATTCAAGGCAGGTGTCTGGTCCGGATTGCTGGCTACATGCGGAGACGACTCCTCCACCTCGGCGCTCCGGACGGCTGAGGAGGCCTGAGAGAGCCGCGCGCTTAGCCTGGTGCCTGAGACGGACGAAGTGGCAGCCGCAGCAGTAATATTCGTAGAGACAATAGCCGCATTCGAACTAAGCCGCGCCGAAGCCGTGCCGAGCGAGGACCGCGCCCTCCTCGTCTTGCGCTCCAGGGGCGACGACGAGGCGATATGCTCCGGTTCGGGTTCGGCCAGCAGTACCTCCTGAAGCGAGACCGAGGCCGTCTGGCTGGCAGCGGCACTGATGCGCACCCGCCGTCGGTGCCCGCTCCCGGGTGCGCCGACTGGGCTCTCCGTCACCTCGTCGTAGCCGGCGGACGGGGACAGACGCGAGGTCCTTCGCGCCGAGAGCCTGCGGGTGCTGTGGTGGCTCATCTCGTCCTCTGTGTTTTCCGGCATGTCGTACAGATCATTCTGTTTCTGAGAGGACGAGGCCACAGCAGCGGTCCGCGACGCCGGCGGGGTCGGCGTGCCGGACGGGGCAGCATGACCTGCCGTAGGTGGTTCTTCTACCCGAGGTGAAGAAAGGGGGAGCTCCCGATTAGTGCCCAGGGTCGGGGACCCCGCCGGAAGCGGAGCCGCCTCGGGCTCCAGGCCCGGTTCCTGGGCCAGCTCTTCTTCTTCGTCGAGAGGGAAGATGCCGAACGATATGTCCTCGACTTGATGACGCCTGGATTTCTATGTCAGTCGTGTTTTACACTAACATTGAGATAGGGGAAGAGCTTGAGACGACATACTGGGCTCCACGCAGCCGCCCGTGCATGCGCTCCTCCCGACCTAGACGTATTTCGGGCAGGTTAGCAGCCTTGATCTTCAATCAGACAAGAGGGTATAGGCGTCAACGTACTCGTCGCCATGACGCCGGACTGGCTCACGGTGAGCCAATGTCACCCGAACTGAGTTTATCAATCGCACATTCGAAGATTGTATTAGCTGGCCGGAAATGGAAAGGGCCGTCGCATCTCAAATCGCCAATTTTGTGAGTGCCCAGCAAGTGGTGATGGCGGAAGAGCGACGCGTAAATTGAGACGCGCTTTGGATCAATTGGTGGGCCTTGGTCAGCGCGGTGGGGCCGAGCTTCCTCGACGTCTCATTGAAGCTGCCAAGGGTCGTGCGTCAATGACACAAATCGCGACCTGATGATACACCTCCCAATTCCATTAAGGAATAAAGATACTACTTAACAAGAAAAACTGGGTATTTGTCTATGTTGGTTGATTTGCATGGGCTGCGCCCGAAGGTGGTGATGCGCTTACTCCCCACTTGCTGCCATCACCACAATGGTGGTTCAGGTGCAGTTTTCCCATCAACTGCACCAGCGGCCTCTTCTCTGCCCTTTCCCTGGCCTCTCTTTCGAGCACCGCTTTCTCTTTGGCCGCCGACTCAGTCTTGTCTCGTTCCGCCTCCTCCCTCTTGGCAACCTCTTCAGGGGCCACGATCTTTTCTTTGCCGTGGGCCATCTTCTCCATCATCTCCTTGCCCTTTTTCCTCGCCTCCGAATACACCTCCAGGCCGACCAGCACGGCGTACGATTTCGAGATGGACACGTGCTTCATGTCGACCCCCGCCTCCTTGAGCGACTTGACGAACGCCCTGAAATTGGAGGCCGGCGGCCTGTAGTGTCCACTGAGTGGCGACAGCGACTTGAGTTTGCCGTTTTTGATTTTTATGCTGCCCGCTGCCGTGATCCGGCCGCCCTGCAGAAAAGACGAGTGCTGGAAGGCGCCCGAGTTCTTGACGCCGACGTAGAGCCTGAACGAAGTGTCGGCCACGAAGATCCACGTGTTCTTTTTGACCGACTTGCGGAGCAGCTTGTTGAATATGGTGGCAGCAGAGACGTGCCGCACCTTCTGCAAGCCCTTGGCCTTATCCAGGCCTGGGGTGGCATACTTGGCCGCTCGTGCCGCTGCCAGTTCTGCGCTCTTATCCGTGCTGCTCTCTCCAGTGCTGCTGTCGCCGAGAGGACGCTCCGGCATCGCCGGCCTGAACTCGGGGGTTTGATCATCTCTCGGCACAATTCCGTGGATCGAATCCCTCCATGCTTCTGTGGTGTCGATGCGGGCGTTGTTTTTTGCCCAGCATAATCGCCCTTCGTCATCAATAGTGACCAAATAATACTGGCGCTCCTCTCGGCTGAGATACCGCACCTGTTCCCTGTCCAGCCTTTCCCTGGGGCACACCTCCATGTCTAGCTGGCGGCCTTCCCCATAGTCCAGCCAGTAAAAAAAGTTTTCATGCGTGTCGCTCTTCTTCCATATCTCATGGTAGCTTCTTAGATTAGACCCGTAGCGGTGCTTCTGATCAACCATCTCGAGAAAATACGGCAGCCCCATCGTTCTTGCTTCTTTCCGCCGCCTGGCCTTGATGTCTTCTTTACGCTTTTTGGCGGCCTCTCCCTGCTCCTGAGAGGTGCCGCCGTGGGATAGGTCAGAGTCGGGCGGCGTTTCGGAGTCTGTCAGGCCGGCCACCGAGTCCGAATCCTGGTCGTACACGGCCCTCCGTGCGACGATGGCTGCCTTTTTCCAGTTCCGCCTGGCTGCTGCTGCCCGGTCGTCACTTTTGCCGTCCTCCGCGCCATTGCCACCGACGGGTCCGGCTCCGGAAAACGCGGAGGATGTGGGCGACCCCACACGGGGCCGAGGCTCAGTGATGTCGCGGAAGCGAGCCTCGCGAATGGCATGAGTCCAGCGAGTGCCGGCGTCGATGTTGAGCCCAGTCATCTGGCGTCGGACACGGTAGCCACGGTAGGTGCTTTGGATCAGGGTGGCAGCACGAGTGAACATGATATCCTCGAGGATGGCGGGCCGCTCGGAATGGGTGCTCCGTGGGCGGGGCCACCGGAGGCCTCGCCGCTCCGAGACTGGTGATGCCGGAGTCTCCGGCCGAGATGTCCCGGCGGCCGATGGCACCCGGGCCGGGTGATTCCCGGGGCCCCGCGACTTGGATTTGTGCTCATGCTCGCGACCGGATTGGACCTGAGCGATGCGGTTGAACTCGTCTGCGGACGGAGGCACGAGCGAGTCCAAATACTCCTTGCGTGTCGAGAGCTGGGAAGACCCGGACGAGCCAGACCGCCCGGTTTCGGCCGCGGGCGAGACGGAATCCCTGGGCGGCGGCGGGCTGCCGGGACGGTGGCTTTTTGGTGGGTTTAGGGGCATGTCTGCGCTGCCCGCGGCCTTCTCCGCCTCTTCCTTTTGGAGATCCATCTCGGGTGGTGCAGCGCACGTCGCAGCTCCTGCCAGGGAAAGCAGACAATCGAATGGGCTTGCCGAGGCGGCGGCTGGCCAAGTCGCCGCCACGTAGGTAGGTATGGGGTGGTGGCACTACCTACGTGCCGGTTACGCAGCCAGCTGGTGCGAGCATCAATGATATATGCATAGGGATGGTGCTTTGGGGCCTTTGTAATTTGCCCATGGGGTACGGAGAAGGGGCCGCGCGGACAGGCCGGGCGATGGGCCGTAGATGGACAGGGACCAGGCAGGCTGTACAGATGCTTATAATGCGATTAAGAAGACGTCCGGGTGAGCCTTGTAACATATGCTTGACGTGGCGGCGGGCTCGACTCACGAAGTCATCAATTGGTTATGGCTCTGTCTTAGGTTGGGATGTTATTCCTCGCATCCGCCGCAGCATGGAATCCAAGTCGCAGGCTCGCAGCAGAGGGCGCAGCATGGGGAGGGGCCTACGTCAGAATACCCAGCCCTGCGGGATCGAGACCAGTGCGGAGTCTCTCTACTGGGTATCTTATCCGAAAACATGCTGTCTCCCGGCATCTATCTGTTTCCGTGCAGCGTGGGTCAGGAGAGACGAAACATGAAAAAGAAAGAAAAAAAGATAGTCAAAAGGCCGCTAGCTGGGAGCGATTGCGCGTCCTGGGCGCTTGCTCAAGCCTCGACGGATTGACAGGACCCGCACCTTGGGTAACCTCGGGCTGCTTTGTTTGCTTGCAGGAGATACGCGAAGAACAAAACTGATGTCCCTCCCAGGATCTCTCTCTCTATATGGAGAATAGATCTAGGGTCGGTTTAGGTAATCGTGTTATCGGGACTACTACCTACCTACGTAGTTTCACTTTGGCGCCGTGCACAAGCATGAAGCTAGACCATTCCGCCACCTGCACCCAGAGTCTAGAAGAATTCCCCTGTCAACTTTCGTGATCGTGCGGCTAGTTGAGTCAGAATGTTGGAGACTTGAACACTGTGTGAAGATGAGGATATGGAGGTGTAGCCCGAGGCTGAGGATTGAGCCTAGAAAAGGGAGAAAAAGGCCCGGAGAAGGAACCAGTAGGGACTGCCATTGGGAAAAGCAACATTAAGCAATCAACACAGAATGGCTGGCCTTGCAAACGGCCAATAACCGTACAAGTGCTGGTTCATTGGCTTGCACCGCGGGATTTGGTGACTGCTGTGGCAATTGAAACCAGAAGTGCCAGCATGGATGCGAGGCGCAAATAAATTGTAGGGGCGAGTCGCCTGCGGGCACCCAGCAGCTTGCAGGGGCGACAGGACCCAAATCCATGTGTTGCGGAGTTGCCCGAGGGAAGGGAGAGAAAAAAAAAATCCACAGAACGTCACAGTGCTGTCAAACCAGCCCGCGAGTTAGGCTGTCGGCGCCATCATCGCACGCCAATCTGACCTGGGACCACCACGAAAACCGGACACAGCAGCCCGCCATCTCGACGGCAATCAAAATCGAATTTGCGATCGGTTTGATTCAATCGCCCGTGTCTGGATACACGATGAATGTATTTTCCATCGGTGTCAATGGCCTCTGTAACTCGCTCACGGAGAGCTGAAGGCCTCAATCCATTCCCGCATTCGCACTCGCTGGGCGCGACTCTCACGCGCGGTCGCAACAACACGTCGGCCGCCACGCTCAATCAGAGGCTCCCTCCCACCGTCTTCCCCAAGCGTCCGAGGGACAATCCGGAGCGCGTTCTCGACACCTTTCCCTCGCCGAAGCGCCCCCGATTGACCATCAACCTCTCCTCGTCGCCGCCGACGCGGAGCCTGCATCCCAAAACCGATTGCATCGATCCCAAGCCGACGGCACGCCCCCGAACAGGCCCTAGAAGCAACGCTCAGTCCGCCCCAATTTCCGATGTCTCCGCCGCGACGTCTGTCCTGCCACAGCAAGCGCTCCCGACCCTAACCCCTCAGAAGCAACAGCAGCAGCAACCACCTGCGCATCAGCCCCTAGAGCCGCAACAACAGCAGCATCAGCAGCAGCCGCTTCAACAACCATCAGCATCCACAGCCGCACCCCGCAGCAAACCCGCGGCCGGCTCAGCGACCCAGCCCAAACCTCGAAACCCGGCCAAACGCGAGCTTGGCAGTCTGCAGGTCGATAAGCCGACCCCAAAGGCTGCAGAGGGTCGCAAATTGCGATCGCAAGAAGCCACAAGGTTCAAAAGTGACCTGGCCGCCTACTTCCCCGACTACGATGAGGTCATTGGGAACGACCCCAAGCCAGATCGTATGCACGCCCTACCCCCACTCCACCCTGCGCTCGCCGCCGCATGCAGCTGACATGATGCATGTCAACAGACTTGCTGGACGGGAAGACGCCAGTAGTTCTGATAGACCAAGCACAGCCTCGGTCGGGCGCTCTTCGCCTTTCGCACGCCACCAGCGACTACGAAGGCGTCAGTACTGCACTTCATGACGACGGATACCCGATTCGGAGCTATGGCGACAACCTCTTCACCGACCTCTGGGAGTCTCAAGAGATCAGTTTCGCGTTCCTTCAGGCCCGCGACCGGAAGGCCGAAGATGTCCGAGATCCTCTCCCCGACTCCTACTTCGAGACTGCGCACAAAAAAGCTGAGAGGGCCGAGAAGACGATCCGGAACTCGGAGAGAGGCCGCGCCCAGCATGAGAAGGAGCAGATTATCAGGCTCCTCGACGGCCTGCAAGGCCCTGACTGGCTGAGGACCATGGGTGTCAGTGGTATCACCGAGGGCAAGAAGAAGGAATTCGAAGGTCCGAGACGGTACTTCATCCGGGGCTGCGAGGCCATCCTGGAGAAGTTCAGGCAGTGGGGCGTCGAAGAGAAGCGCCGGAAGCTTGAGAAGGACCGCGCCCTCGCTGCTGCGGCTCAACTTGAGAACGGCCATGGGCCCCATGACGGGGCACTTGCCGCAGACGACGGCCAAGACGAGAGAAGCGATATGTTTGGGGCGGTCGAGCTGGTAACCGACACAGACGTAGATCCACCAGACAGCGACATCGACGCGTCTATAGCGAAGCAGCTCCGCGACGAGACCAAGGCGCGCTCCAAGGCGGTCACAAAGAAGGCGCCGGTCAAGCGAAGCCGTAGACAACAAGAGCTGGCCCCGCCGCCGCCGCCGCCACCACCACCACTAGAGCCGGTTCCCCCTAAGCCCTTTATCTCATTCTTCGACAAGAGATATTTGCGCGACGCAGCCCTGAACAAAACCAGGCGTAAGGGCCGGACGGTGCTTGCATGGGGCCATACTGTGCCCGACATGGACCAGGCCGACTTCGAGATCCCTCCAGAGTTTCTGGACGAGAAGACACTGCGCAGCAACGCGAGGCGTAAGCGCCGGGACAAGAGGGGAAGCAGGCGTTGACACGCACACATGAGGCAAAGTGGCCTTGTACTTCCTGGCAGGAGGTAGTATTGAATTTGCTACAAGACCTCAGCGGGAACTGGGCGTGTGAATGCCATTGTAGCTGTTCAGAGCTCCTAAATACATGGTAGGGTTACCAGGCCCCGCTGGAGAGGGCGGTATTCATATGCTACCAAGGAGTAGCTTGGGAAATGGATGTCACTACAGCGTTGTGTTGTCGAAGGCGGCTCGGAGTTGGGTCAAAGGAATTTTCTTCTGGGATTGTTTTTATAATGTACACAAATGATACCAAATTCTGAATCGACTAGTTTCACTCGTGGGTGGTATTCAATGACCGCTCCTCCGAGCATAGGTGATCTTGGCGGAAGGGCTCTTGGGGCGGGGTCTCAATCAGGCAGTTTGCATAACCTTAGGATTAGGTTTCAGGGGGAACCCGGGGGGGGGGCGTGCAGCTGCTCACCTTGGCGTGCAAGGGTGGGGCAGCAAGCGTTACTGCTTACATAACTCCTAGGCTTGACCGGCCCTTGCACGTCACCGCAATGCCAACGGGCCAGACGCGCTTCGTAGCCGACGCTGCATTTCGGGGTAGAGCATGGCAGCCGACGACGTTTCGGCCGCCGGCAAGAAACAACAACGCCTTCGCATCCCGCCACACACAAACACCGCTGCTTGGCGGGCAATCTCTAATCTGCGGTTCTCTAATCTATTTATTTTAATAACTGTTGAGATATCCAACAACTATCGTTTTTGTGTCGTGACTGGAGTACGACGTGCATGAAAGTTTGCCGCCGCCCCGTTCGCGGGCGAGCCTGAGCTCCTCACAGCTCCCTCTCCTCGACCCTCCCAAAAGTTTTCTCGCCTCCCGTTCAGCCACCGAACCTTTGACTTTCCACTCACTTACGACCCGCCTGTCGAAACGATCCGCTTCCGCCCAAGGCACTCGCCGCGAGCCTGTCCTACGATACTACCGACGTTCCCGTCGATTGCCGATAGCATCGCCTTGTGTTCCGATCGATCCTCTCGCGGCCCGTCCTCGACCTGGAGCGATGCCATTGTGAAGCGACAGGCGACCCGAGGCGCCTGATAGTCATCCAACGCGCTTTGTCCGCCATCCTCGACGATCGCTCATCCCGCGCTGAAAATGCCGGCCACCGTCGGGGCGGAGCCCTTGCTAGGGGAGCCGAGCCAGGCGGCCGACGCATGGCAGCAGTTCCATGTGATGAACCAGGAAGTCGAGCTGGACATCAACTTTCGCGACAAAGTCGTCAGCGGCGTGGTCAAAATGACGATATTCCCGATGCAGAACGAGATAGAATCCGTACGCATCGATGCGCGCCAGATGGACATTGACACCAACAACATTCTCGTGAACGGCAACAAGGTCAAGGCGGTCTACCACGATCCATATGACCGCATCGACATCCCCGCAAACTTTGACTGGGACGCTTCTCAGTACCCCTACCAGATGGCCCGCATCGAACCTCTGCTCCCACGCCAGGACCGCGAGGCTCCAGTTTCTGGCAGGGGGACGCTGGGCTGCGCTCCCACCACCGGCTCTCTCGTCGTCAGCCTCCGCCCCGAGCAAGAAAGGCCTCAGCCAGGAGGGCCCAAAAAGGTCAAGATTGTCGTCAGCAGACCGAGCGAGAAGCAAGTGTCTGCGGAATACGACATAGTGATCCCCTTCCGGACAAGAGGAACACGTGATGGCTTCCACTTCGTTGGCGTCGAGGAAACCGACACGAGGTATCCCCACTTCTACACCACCCACTCACTGGTACCAGGCCAAGCCTCGTGCATCTTCCCTTGCATCGACGATCCGGGATCGAGGTCTTTCTGGACCGTGCGCATTAAGACTCCGCGCACACTAGGCGACGCGCTGCGGCAGCCACTCTTGACGCAACGCTCGTCGAGCAAGAAGGCCGCCACCGAGCCGGCCCGCTCGACATTGTTGCTGACAGAAGAGGACAAGCTTCTTGACATGACTGTCATCTGTGCTGGGAACCTGGTCGGGGAGGCGACAGATAAGAACGACGACTCGAAGAAGATCATGACTTTCGAAGACTCGGGCCTCGACGTCGCCGCTGGGCATGTGGGCTTCGCTGTGGGCCCTTTCCAACATGTCGACCTTTGGTCTGATTTTCGGCCCGAGGACGACGACGAGAGGCTCGGGGACTCGGCCATCAAGATACACGGCTACTGCCTTCCGGGCCGCGAGGAAGAGGTCCGGTTCACGTGCGAGGCCATGGCAGGGGCTGCCGACTTTTACGCCGTCAAATTCGGCAAGTACCCCTTCCAGGACAGCTACAAGATGTGCTTCGTGGACGACATGGTGGCCGACACGGTCCCTCTCTACTCTCTGTCCCTGTGCAGCAACCGTCTGCTTTACCCGCCCGACGTCATCGACACCGAGGTCGAGGTGACCAGGAAACTGGCTCATGCGCTCGCCTGCCAGTACTTTGGCGTCCACATCATCCCAAACACTCCTCTCGACATCTGGATAACAGTCGGGGTCTCGCACTTCATGGCCGACATGTTCATGCAGATGCTGTGCGGGAACAACGACTATCGGTTCCGCATGAAGACCCGGGCAGACCGGCTGGTCGAGGAAGACGTCGGCAGGCTGCCGCTCGATCAGCTGGGCAACTACATATCCCTCGGAAGCTACCAGATGGACTTCATGGTCCTCAAGGCGCCTCTGGTCCTGTTCATTCTCGACAGGCGGCTGACAAAGCGCGCCACCCATAATGGGTTGCGGCGAGTAATATCCAAACTGATCACCAAGAGCAAGTCGTATGCGGAGGAATCTCGGATTGTGAACTCGGACTCTTTCCGCAAGGCGTGCGAGAAGGTTGCCCACAACAGCTCCTCCCTCGAACCCTTCTGGCAACAGTGGGTGCACTCTTCCGGGTGCGCGCGCTTCGAGATGTCCCAGAGATACAACAAGAAGCACTCTCGCGTCGACCTGACCGTCAAGCAACCCGAGGACAAGGGCAGCATCACGCCGTTGCCGCTTCAGAAGGAGACGTTCTGGGGAGCGCTGCAGGACAGGCTGCACGTGCCGGCCAGCAAAAAAGAAAACGTCAGCGTGTGGTTCACTGGGCCGATAACAATTGGCATCCACGAGGCTAATGGCACCCCGTACGAGCACGTCGCCGAGATTCGGAGGACCGGGCCGAAGCAGTTCAAGACCATCGAGATGCCGTACAACACAAAGTACAAGCGCCTGAAGCGCGTCAAGAGGCAGAAGGAGCGCGCGGCGGCCACTGCAGCACAAGCCGACGGGGGCGGGGACAACGCCGAAGAGGCCGTGCTCTACTCCCTGGGCGATGTGCTCCAGACGCCCGAAGACGTCGAGCTGTGGCAGTTTGCCGACTGGACCCCGGAACAGGAGAAGTCGATGGAGCACGACTCCTTTGAGTGGCTCCGCCTCGATGCTGACTTTGAGTGGATCTGCTCCATGAAGACCAACATGCAGCCGTGGATGTACGTTTCCCAGCTGCAGCAAGATAGGGACGTGGTCGCGCAACAGGATTCCATTCTGTACATGTCACAGAAGGCTGGAGGAGAGATCCTGGCGTCGGTGCTCGGCAGGACGCTCATGGACACTCGATACTTTCACGGCATCCGCACCCAGGCCGTCAAGGCCCTCCAGAGGCAGACGTGGACCAAGGAGGTGGAGACGCACGACCCGGACACGGGCATAACACACAAGCACAAGAAGACGGACCTTGGCGGGCTGCGCATCCTCATGATGGCCTTCAAGTCCTTCTTCTGCTACCCAGACACTCAGACGCCTCGGCCAAACGACTTCTCCAACAAGATGCAGTACTTTGTGCAGCAGGCCATCCCTGGCGCCATCGCCCGGGTCCGGGACAAGGGCCGCTGCCCACCCGAGGCCCAGCGGTTCCTGCTGGAGCAGCTGCGGTTCAACAACAACGCCGAGAACGACTATTCGGACCACTTCTACGTCTCGAGCCTCCTGGACGCCCTCGCTATCAGCCTAGTGCCCGACGCCGACAGCCCACCCCTGCCGCGGCGAGCCAACGACCCGCAGATCCAGGAAGACAAGGCATTCCTGGAGGAGGCTTTGATGGAGATTGAGCGCTACCTTAGGATGGATGAGTGGACAAACTCGTACCAAAACATCTGGACCACGACGGCCCTGGGATGCAAGCAGAAGCTCATGAAGGCGGGCGTCATCCCTATCTCGGCCATCGACTTTGTTCAGTACCTCCAGGACGGGACGCTGGATCTGATCCAGATCAAGGCGTTTGAGGCACTGGTGGACCTAGGATTCCTGCTGCATAAAGGCGTGCTCCGGCTCCTGCTTGCTTTCATGACGACTCACCACTCTCCGTTTGTACGCGACCGCCTCTTTCAGGTGTTTTCATGGGGTGTGGCCGCGCTGGCGTTTGGGGAATATGACGACATAAAGAAGCTGAGCGTCACCGGCGCAGAAGATGACGAACACGACGAAGACGTCCTTATGATGGAGAACGCCGACGCGATCATCGAGAAGAAGAAGGCCGAGGAGGCTCGGAGATCCAACATTGACAGGGCGCTGACCGAGCTGAAAAAGGAACTCGCCAAGGCCGAGAGCCAGGACCTCCTCGTCGAGCTGTGGAGCGCGATTTGCTCGCCCGTCATCGGACTAATCGAACAGCACAACTTGCTCGACATGTGCAGGACGCTCTTCGATCCGGATTATTCCTGCCGAGTTACCGTGCGACATCCCACGCAGTGGTCGGTGGAACGTGTAGACGGAGCCAAGCCCGGATCAGGTCTTCGGTTCAAGTCGATTCCCCGTCAAGTCAAGAAACGGCCCGAGCTGCCGCCGCCACCACCTGCAGTGGCCGCAATAGCGTCCGCGGGAGTCCTCCCCGGCCCTACGGCGGCAGCGTTGACAGGGATGGTTGTGGCCTCGCCTACGGCCGTCGGGGCGCCGGAGCCGAGCGTGGCCACGCCCATGGAAGGCATCGTCCAGACGCCTGTGCAGTCGAAACCCATATCAGGGCAGAAAAAGCGACCCGTGGTCAAGATCGTGGGACCTAAAGAGGCCCAGCCATCCAGTCCGGCGCCTCCTTCGGTGAAGGCGACTGGAACCCCCTCCGCTCAGCTGCCACCCGCTTTGGCCATTAAGGAGAAGGAGACGAACAAGAAGGAGAAGGAAGCAAATAAGAAGGAAAAGGAGACACACAAGAAGGAGAAGGAGATGGCGGCCTTGGTCCACAAGAAAGAGAAGGAGATGAGCTCTCGCTCGGCGACACCCCTTGCAGCGCATGCCGATGGGTCACGTACCCCTCTCTCGTCTGGCAGCAGTGTCGGCGCCAACGGGGCGGTCAAGAAGCCGAAGCTGAGCAATAAGCGGAAGCACGACGATGCCGACGGCCAATCGCCGCGGCCGGCCAAAGCTCTGAAGCGGCTCTTGACGATCAGTTACCCGGGGTACATGGACAAACTGCGGCCGGATACGCAAAAGGAGATCCAGAGGCGGAGGGAGTTGGAAATCGTGCGGAAGGTCAAGGCGGCAGGCTCGGCCTCGTCCAGCCGGCCCTCGTCGCCGGTCGAGAAGTCGGCCAGGGCGACGCCTCCGCAGCGGAAGCCACTGCCATCGGGCGGCGGCTCCGCCTCGAGCCACCCGTCGTCAGCGGCACGACAGCACGGCTCCAACGGCTCGCAGAAGGTGCGAAAGCCGCTGCCGTCGGGGGCGCCCGCCAGCACGCCATCCGCGGCGCTGCCGCCGCTGGCGCCTCAGCACACGGCGCCCAGTCCTGCCGCATCGCCGTCTGTTGCTGCCCCTCCACCGCATAAGCCGAGGATCAAGTTATCTATGGGCAAACCGAAAACCTGAGATGGCTTGATCAAGCGTGGCAGAGATTCCGCAAGGGTGTTGAGGTGCTTTTGTTTGCATGTTGAGGGATTGGTTCAAACGGACTTTTTTTTTTCTTCATTCTCTTTGGGGTTATCATACATCACTCAGGGTCCGTTCTCATACCCCCTGATATCGAGTTAACCAGTTCAGTTCAAGGTGGGAGGCGGCGGGCATTGGTTTGGCAATGTTGTAATGTGATGGATGGATACCTAGGCATGCATGGAAAGGCGTGAGTGGTTTTCGTCAAGGCATCAGAAAAAAAAACAAAACATACCCTCATATCGGTCGGTTGCCTGATGAATTTTAAATATTATTATTTCATCATTGTCGTCTCGCTTGTACATACCAACGTGTCACTAGGCATGTCTGCATTGCGGAATATGAGAACAATGCCGTGGGTCGCAATACGCCTCCTCCTTTTTGACGATCTTGTGCCTCACGTAACCTAGACATGTCCAATCAATCATTCGTCATGCTCTTGGTAGCTAGGTAGGTAGGGAAGTACCTAGATACCAACAAATCCAACACAAATGTAAGGGGTTGTGATTATCCAGCCATGCATCGGGGCCACAAGGGTGTATTCTATGGGGACAGAGGTATCGTCTTGTCAGGCAGAAATAAACCAAAGACGCAGTCAAAGCCTCCTCAAAAATTACGTATCAAGCAATGCATCCCGTCATCATCCATGGTTCCCCGTCTCCCGCCATCAAAAACTCAACGCCTCCGCGACGCCGCAACGCCTATCCTCTCCTCGCGGCTCCGCGTGACCCGGCCGGGGGCAGGTGGCGGCGGCGGCGGCGGCGGCGACGTCTCCGCGGGCGGTGCGGAAGCGCTTCCGCCGCGCCGCCGCCCGACGGCCCCTTCGTCCGTGTCGGGTGCCATGCCCCTTGCTGACGGCTGGTACGACGGCGTCGGCGTCGCGGCGGCGGCGGCGGCGGCGGCACCAGCACCGTCCATGGCGGCGCGCTGCTGCTGCTGCTGCTGTCGCAGAAGGCGCTCGCGCTCGAGCTGGGCCCTTTGGTAGCGGGCTAGTTGCTGCCGCGCCGAGTGGCGGGGCTCCGCTTCCTGCTGCTGCTGGGGCTGCGGCTGTTGCTGCTGGTGGTCGTCGTCGGCGACGTCGTCCATGTCCTCGTCGGACGAGAACTGCTGCTCGCGGCTCTGCTGGCGCTGATGATGGCGCGAGTTCTGGCGCTGGTGGAGCTGGTGATGACGGCGTTGGCCGGCGGCGGCGGGGGTGTCGTCCACGCCGTGGTCGTCGTCCTCCTCCTCGTCGTCGTCGTCCTCCTCCTCCTCCTCCCCGTTGGCATACCCGCCGCCGCCGCCGTACCCCGCCGCATCGCGTGAGCTGGGCGACAGCTGTTGGCGCTGGTGCGGGGCCATTAACCGAGCGGCAGCGCCGGGTGGCGGTGGTGTGTTTTGATGGTGTTGTTGGTGGTGGTGTTGCTGCTGTTGTTGCTGGGGCGTCGCCTTGAGGACGGTGCGGGCGCCGCCGCCAAGGACCTGGCGAGGGGCGCCCGATGAGGCGGCGGCGGCGGCGGCCAGGCGGGCCCGCTCTTGCCGGTCCTCATAGGCGGCGACATCCTCGGCCGTGATGGATATGACTGTTGGTGCGCGGCGCAGCATGGTTGCTGTTTTGAGGATATGTTTTTTTTTGTTTATTTTTGTTCCTTTGTCCGCCACAAACTCATGCACGCACGCACACACACTTTTTCCTGCTGACTAGGCTTCTCCCCTTGAGAATTCAAGAACGTGTTTGTTTGGCGTTAATGAATCCCGCCAGGCCCCCAATCAGGAATCGCCCTTCGGTTTCTCTCGCCCGATATCTGCCTTGCTTGTCACGTGGGGGCGTCGCCTTTGGGGTCCAAATATCATGGAAGCCAAGTCAAAACTCATGTTGATTGTGGCAGCTGCGGAAGCAACAAAAACGCGGCTCGCCTGGTCGGGCGACTCCTTCGGCGTCGACTCATCAAGGAGAGTCGCGCACATCAACGTGGTCGGTATCCTTACTAAGATGGCTGGATTTGTGTGTGGCGGCCCTGACTGAGAGGGCTGTGGGTCCCAGCTTGAGGCTGCCGTGGACTGAAAGATAGGGAGGCAGCTCACACACGCACACACACATTGGCCGACGCGTACAAAGAATCTTTGCGCCGTTCCTCCCGTCCACACCTGGTCGGTTGGGGGCTGACTTGCTTGGTCGCACATTTCGCCGAGGAGTCGGGCCCTCGGTCGCCAGACAATAGAGCACACCATAGTGTCACAACAGGACGCCCTCGCTTATCTATGCCAGCGGCCGAGGCAGCACATGAAAACTGACTGGCTGGATCTGACAGGGGGCGGCGATGTCGCTGGAAATTGGGCCAAACGAGCTCGCGCTCCCCCACTGATTCGGCCGGGTCCGGACACGAGGCAGAGTCGCTGCGCCCGCCCGACTCCTCTCGGGATTGGTTGCACAGAAGCGGGCACGGAAATCGAGATGCTGCCACGGCGACGACAGCACGGCAGATCTGGCCATGTACGGGCCAGATGGTGGCATGTAGGTGGCAGGATGGGACGGTTTGTTTGTTCGTGTTGATTCTCCATGCTGCAAGCAGACCGGACCGTCTTTGTCTTTCACTCGACTCAATTGCTTCCATCTCAGTCACCATCTCAGTCAGGCTCCGCCCGGTGCGCCCAATGGAGCGCAGCCACTGAGCGGTGGTGGTGATGCTGATGGGAAACGGCAGGAACGACGCTGACGGGTGGGTATGTCTGGGTGGAGATGAAGTTGACGGCGCAGCTTCCCGCCTGTGCTGCCAATAGCAACACAGAACGGCAGGAGCAGCCCTCAAGCCGGGATCTGGCAGACGCCAGTTGAGCTCGCCGCCCGCTGCAGGTGCGACGCCACAGCTTCTCAACTCGCACAGGTGGAAGCAATCAAATACTTTGATCCAGGAATACCCAACGAGCTGCACCGACAATCTCATCGACGCTGGGCATCCCAACCCAACAATAAGGGCGATCGCCTATTTTTGATTCACAGGCGCGCCCCGTCACTCTCGTGGGTCAATAATCGAGGGCTCACACGTGCTCAGACCGATCAGGAGCTCCAGCGCGACGGCGATGCTACTCTGCTCTGCCAAAAACAAAGACTGCGCCGCGGTTAAACAACCCCGGCCACCTCCAAGAAAAAACCAGCTCGCAACCAGCAGAAAGCGAGACCAACGAGAGGCCTCGGCTGGCATGCACTGCAACCCTCCCTCGCACCAATCGGCTGACGGCAGCACCGCAAAATAGCCCTCGCTGGCATGCGGATTCTGCTAGAAGCCCACCGTTCTGTGCGTTCTCGCAGAGAATGGAGATGGATGGCCTGGACCCACAGATGCGCGATAAAAATATCCCCCAGCCCTCCTCTCTTGATCCGGACCCTGCCTCGATCCCAAGCCTTCCACCCCGGCCCGGCCTGCTGTCCCGATCCGGAAGCCCTTCGTTCGTCATACCCCCTCCTCAGTCTGACAGTCCCTCCCCGCGGCCGTTGCGATAGGAGGGGAGAACCCACCCCATAATCGCCCAGTTAGGCAAGTTAACTCAAGCCGGACTAGACCTAGGGAGGCCCCGACCATCCCGCCCACTCGCCCGTCGGCAGTCTCTGCTATGTCCAGAGTCGTCATCCTCCTGTTCGTCGCCATGCAGCTAAGTCTGGGCGATGCTACCCTACACACATAGATAGGTTGGTGAGGTGGGTTTCTTACAACATGCCATGTACGGGACCTACAGAACATGCCACCGAGCTGAGGTACAGAGCCAGGCAGACGGGCTCCCCTTACCTGGGCGGGAGACAGTCAAACTGCCTGGCTCACCCCCGGCCTCCCACACGTCATGGGCTGGCTCGGATGGGGTGCGGCCGGATGACCCTGTTGCAATATATCTGTGCCACCACCGGTCAATCCCATCGACCCTCCCACACGAGTGTTGGATGTGTGTTCGCTCCCCCCAGTAAAAGAGACCAAGCCCGCCTCCTCACTCAGCTCTTTTGCTGTGGTCGCGGATCTGGTCTCACCCGACTGAGCCACCAGGCCAACTCCCCTATTGCCCCTGTCGGTCTTCATTTTGCTCGCCCATAGTCTGTACCACTCCCGTTCCCGCTATGTAACAGGTCATCGGTCTTGCCATCCGCCGCCTGTTTCGTTTATCATTGCTTCTTTCCCGGCCGCCGCCTCTTTGTCTCGCCTTTTTGGCCCCCTCCCTCCCCATCGGCCGCCGCAGTGTCTCTCCTCTCTGGATCCGTCCAGAGCGCCATCTCCGACCATGAACTCCCGACCCGGCTTCAGCATCCGTAGGCTCATCTCCCAGCGCCGTCCCCGCGGCGTTGAGGACGGGGGTGGCGACTCCGTCCATGAGGCCTTTGTCCGGTCCTCAAAGGACGGCTTGGCCAGGTCCAACAGCCAACACAGCCAACAGGCACGGACCTGGAAGAGGACAAAGAACCCTCCTCAGCCCATCGTCGTGGTCTCGGGATCCAAGGCGGTCCACATGATCACGGGGCCTTTGCCTCCGCTGCCCGACACTCCACGTTCGGCCGTCAGTTCTTTGTGCAGCTGTGACTGTAGGGGCTCGCCGCGGACGCCTGCCAGCTCGACGCCGCCGCCTCTTTGTCATAGCCGCTCAAAGACGCCCGACACCTTGTCTCCTCTGCTGTCGCCACGCACCGTGAAGCTGGACGAAATGGGTCTGCTCCTACAAGACTCCTCCGACTCTTCGGTCCCTTTGGCTCTTGCCCAGACTTTGTCGCCGGTTTCAGACAAGACCAAGCCCAATGACGACCATCAAAACCACACAACAACCGACCAGCAAACCGTCGAAGACATGTCAGAAAACGTAAGGCAGCTCATCCGGGAGACGGACGAGGCCTTCAAGGCCGTGGGAACCGTGCTGTCCGAGGCAAGATTGGCCTCGCAGCAGTCCTCCCTCTCGGCAACCTCGCCGCATCTGGCTCGCGATTCCAAGTTTGCCATGGCCCTGGCACAATCTCCGCGATGGCCGGGCTACCGAACCGGGCCGAGGAGCCCACTCAAGCTCGTATCGCCGCTGACCCCTCCGACGAGAAGGTCATCCGTCTCCAAGGCCAAGCGGAGAAAGTCGAAGAAGGGGAGGCGGAGCCAGAAGCAACATGAGCAGCAGGAGAAGAAGAAGAAGCGACAGCAGGCCGCCACCCTAAAGACGGGCCCACGATGGACCCTGACTGAGAATATGTCGGAGCTCCTCAACGGCCGCCTCTTCCACCGCCTCGAGGTCGACGAGATCCAGACGCCGGATCAAGTGCAGGAGTGGAGGCTGAAGAACAGGCCGTCGCGGCCAGAGGTCAAGACACCTACCGAGTCCATCAGGACCATGGAGACGGATGGGAGCGAGACGCCCATCGAGCCCTTCCATCTCGACGACCTTCCCTCTAGAATCGGCGCCGCCGGGGTGCGCATGTCCATGATCCCCTCGCCTACCGTCGAGATGCCACCTGCAAACACATTCGACTTTGAACTTCAAGTCGCCCGCAAAGATTCATCGGCAGAGCAGCAGCAGCAGCAGCAGCAGCAGCCATTGCCGACGCTGCCAGCGCTTAAAAAGGCCGAGGAGAAGATGATGTTCCAGGACATCTCCTTCCCGGCACCGCCGCAGAAGGGCGCCATGCGTCAGCTGCCGCGTCGACAGCTGCCGCCCCTGCCCACAATCCCCGAGGTCATGGTCACAGGCCCGGACGGAACCTCAAAGAAGGATCAGCAGTCGCAGCAGCACGGGGCCCAGTCGCAGGGAACGACACAACAGATGCAGGAAATGCGGCAAGCTAAGGTCACGGATGAGTTTGTCATGCTTCATTGCAGCCCCTACACGATGACCATGCCGACGTTTCGCCACGGACCCATCCGCTTCTCGAAGAGTGAACTCAACGTTCTGGACCCCAAGCAGCTGGCCGACGAGACACTGGACTGGACCGCCTTCCAGATGGCCATACTCGGCGGCGCGGGTGACTTGTTCTCGGATAGCATCGACTTCACCCGTATGGCGGACGCCGACGAGGCCGACGAGCTTGCGGACTGGTTTGAGGATCTCCGCGTTGGTACCATCGGCCACCTGGCCAGCTCGGAGGAGGAAGAGCAAGAATATTGCAACGATGTAGAGATGCAATGCCAGCATGCAAGGGACAGGAGCATAAGCGAGACCACCGGGCACGCTCAATGCCCAGACCAGGAGGGGTCGGTCCAAGAGCAAACCGAGGATGAAGAAGACGACGAGGACGACGACGCCACGGAGCGGGCCGGCTCGGTCGGGGAGCAGAGGAGTGTGCCACCGGCGCTAGACACGGAGCTGGCGTCCAAGTGCCCTCCAAGCCCCGCAGCCACGGCCGAGTACTCGCCCATCTCATCCAGCGGCAGCTCCAGCGCTTCGACGCAGCCCGAGATGATACAGATCCACCGCGGCCCACCGCCGATCCCGCTCGTGCTGGAGCGGCCGCCGGGACTCTGGAATCCAAAGTTTGAGTTCGCGGGCCAAGGCGTCGGCCGCTGGGTGCTCGAGTCCCAGCAGCACCACCAGGAGCAGCAGGACGATGGGCTGCTTCACCCGGGCAAGGAGAGGGTGGGGAGCCGCGACAGTCTGCCGCAGAGTCCGATGCTGGACCTCGTGGTCGGCCGCAGCGTCACCGGCGAGGACTACATCGTGCCCATGGGCTTCAACCTAGGGCATGATCTGGGAGACTTTCTCAAGTGGGAATCGGAGAATGCGTACGGTTCCGGCTTCTACGGCTAAGCGTTTGCAGCAACATTTCTATTGTTTTTTTTTCTTCTTCCTCTTTTTTCATCTCACTTTCCTTGCTGTTTCTCATTCACGTCTTGATACCTACTCAACTGTACTCTAGCGGTCTCCTTTGTCCTATGGTCTATTCCTTTTCTTCCATCTGGGTACCTACTACGGGGCGTTTAAACATTTCATGGGTTACTAGCATCACGGGACGCCATCTGTACACGGCGCTCATACGGGACAGCGGGGACTTGGGTGGGAATGGGAATGCATAGCTCTCTGGTTAGATGGATTAGACGGGACACGGGAATGAAAACTGGCACGCCCTTTTTTTGCTCGATATCGGATGAGATCCTTCGTGGAGTGTATGTTTACCGGACGAAATTCCTTCACCAGAGCCGTGACAACTGCCGGGAGTAAGCAGGCTCCCGTGTTGACGGGGCAATGAGGCGCATGCACGCTGACGGCCTCCTCGTAGGGTCGGCCGGCATCGAGGACCAATTGCTGGAAAAGCCGAACTCACGGAATCCCGTCCCCCAAATCCCTCAATCTGCCTTTCAGCCGCCGGGAGCCGTTGCCGGGCGATATTGGCCTTCGATGGATTCAACACACGCACAATTGAGGGTCGGCAGATTTGCCCAAAAGATCTTTTTTTTTTTTTTTTTTTTTTCCTTCTGTAGACAGGCTTTCCTAGGTACGTACCTAGCCCCTATTACGGCAGTGGGGTCAAGGGGCTAGAGAAAAAAAAAAAGTCATACGTTATACGTTCTGAGGGCAGTAAAAATAGTGGAGGGGAACTCCTCCTTTGTGCATGGTGCATTGCACAAAAAAAAAAAAAGTACTAAGCAGAAAAAAAAAGCCCATTCTTACAAGAGATCTCCATCTTGCACAGTCAAGTCGGCGGGCGGGTTCAAACCCCCCAGCTTCCCCGCCCACTTCCCACTTGTATTGAACCTTCTTGAGCCAGGCGTCAGCAGAGCGGTTAGGTACCTAGGTAGGTACCTACCCTGCCCTACCCTACCCCTGGGGGGTAAAGGAGCACATGCGGCACTGCTCTGCTGCACGTTTCACTGAAATAGCAATCGGGGGACCGTATATTGACCCCATTTATAATTCAGCCAGTCACGATTCGCGCACACACATGGACGCTTCTTGATCTCGCGCGTAACAACAGTTGAGGATCGAAAAAATAAAAAAAAATGAAAATAAAAATCAGCCTGGTTTATCCCTTTTCTCACACCCTCCGCGGAAGGATTGAGAAAGATATGTGGTTCCCCAAAGAAGGAACGAGCTTCCCGATTCGCCAAATTCGCGATGGAGAGCTGCTGTCGCTCGGCAGTCTCGTGAGACGTCAACGTCCCGACCTCAACGGGCTCGTCATAGCGCATGTGCCCATCTCCCTCTGACAGACTGGCCTGCTGGTCTCGGCCAGTCGCCTTGCTGCACGGAGACGGCACCCAACAATTTTCTTGTTTTAGTTGGAAATGGCGGGCTGTTGGTTGGCCGAACCCTGCAGGAACCGGTCGACCCGTGGGGACAGACCTTGCATGGCCAGCACATGACCTGATCGGCTTGCCCCGGAGGGTCGAGAATAGGCACGCAGGTACCTACCTAGCCATGACAGAGTGTCTTTGACACACGTGGTTATTATTATTATTATTATTTATCTCTGTCTCTCTACCTGCCTCGCCCCTCCTCTTGGTCACCATCATCCTCTTCCCCGTCGTCATCGTCGCCCTCCTCACCGTCATCATCCCCCTCGTCCTCGTCCCGGGTCAGGTACGGCACAAACCGGAAATCGAGCCACTGCATGCCGCCGCCCTCGACCTCGACCATGAACTGAAGGCTCAGCACGCCCTGGCCGTCGCCGCGCAGGCTGACCTTGCTCGAGATGCGCATGGCCTCGCTCGCGGACCGCACAATGTCGAACTTGAAGCTCTGCGCCCACCGCTCGCGGACGGAAAACGTCTCGAGCAGGTCGCGGCCGCGCGAGAAGTCGACGGCCGAGCTGCCCAGGGGTCCGCTGCCGGCCAGGCGCAGGTAGGGCTCGCGGCGCGAGGCCGTGACGGTCAGGCGCGTGGGCGAGTTTGGCGCCAGCTCGGCCAGGGCGTCGAGCAGCCAGCGCGACTGCATGATGACCTTGAAGGACAGGTCGTCGCGGTCAAAGGGGATCTCGTCGGGCGCCTCGGGCAGGTACGTGGCGATGCTGCACGTGGTGCTGACGCCGGCCTCGTCCATGGCCACGCTGAATGGCGCGCCCTCGTCCTGGTACGACAGGCAGCACGTGCCCGCCACCCCGAGGTTCTGGTGCATGAAGGCGTCGGGCCGGTAGTTGCGCAGGTTGCTGCGGTACGGGTCCGTCTCGGCCTTGGCCTGCCGCGCCGCCGCGTCGGCCGTGCCGAAGAGCTGGAGCGTCTCCATCAGTGCCGGGAGCGAGATCTGGAAGCTGGGTGGGGGAGGTTCGCCGGCCTCTTCGTCGTCTTCATCATGCTCGTCAGACGGTGCCGGTAGGTTTAGCGCGTATGTGCTGAAGAGGGCCTTGTTCAGCGATGCCACGCCTGCTCGTGGCCGGTTAGTGTTTTTTTTTTCTTGCTTTCTTTTATGTGGTTCGCCTAGGTAAGTATGCAACATGCCTTGCATGACGCGTGCGTGCTCGGCCATGAATCTGATGCCGTCTTTGGTGATCTCGACGTGCACCTTGTTGGTGAAGCCGATGGCCCTGAGCAGCTGGTAGAGAGGCCTGGTGGAGCTCGTGACTGCCTTGAACACAGGCGGCGGCGGCGCCGTTCCCAGCGTGTTCGCAGCCGTGATAGACATGCTTGGGCCTGCGACGCTCAGGGCGTGTCTCGCTCTGTCTTTCTCCCTGTCTGGCACAGTTTGGCTGGGCGTCCTTTGACGGATCAAACGTCGCCTTAGGAGAGGCGAGTTCAGTTAATCGGGCAGTCAATTGAAGCAAGTGTCGAGGAACTCCACCTAGAATTCACGCTACCCCACATCTTCTCTGCCTCACACTTCAGTGCACTTTGCTGCTGCGCTGGAGGAGCAGAGAGCTCTGTTTCTCTCTATCGTTTCTTATTTGTTTTATTTTTGTGACCTGTTCCCAGATGATTCCTGAAACCGGTTAGCCCACTGCACAAAAGGCTAAGAATCTAGTTTGCTAGAGGAAAGACATACCATTCATAACCACCAAACACATGGGTATCTATCTCTCTTCCTTTCAACCCAGACCTCGCCTCCCTAAACGTAGACTCCAACCGCGCAAAACAAGTAAACTACGCCAAAGCTGTGCAATGCGTATGTTTGTTAGAGCAAGCAGCCAGACGGGCGGCCGGTGAGAAGACTTCTTACCCGAGTGCCAGTGACGCAGGGGCGCCCAAGAGAAAGATGTTGGCGAACGAGCGGTCTGTCATATATCAGTGTGGGCTCTCTGTTTGGAGCAATCCGGTAGGGCACGGAGGACCTTACTCAGAGCAAACAGGCCGGTCGAGGTGATGCCAATGGCGAGCAGCAAAAAGGCGAGAATGGACTGGTTTCCCTTGGAAATGGCCGGAAAGAACAGGTCGTTGGCCGAGGCCTGCCAGGCCGACGGGAGTGATGGATCCATTGGAATGAAGGGCGCCGACGATGACGGTACGCAGGTTGGCTCAGCGGGTTGTGTTGTTTGCCGTCAGGAGTCTTCTGCTCTCGCTCAACGTCTTTGTGAATTTGAAGCCAAGGGCACGCGTGAATTTGATGGGCAACCGTGGCTTCCCTTCCCTGCCAGCACCAGCTCGGCTCCATCCATCCTGCTGCAAGTCGACCCACAGTCCCACCCCATAACGCCCCCACATCTCCGCGTATTCCCTTCAGCGCAGTCACGTGCGTCCGCATCAACTCCCCAGGCTGACGTCGTCAAACACCAACGACTAACACCCCTTCTACAAGCCAGCACATCACGCCGGCCGTCGTGCGCGGCTTCCACCGGAGCGCGCAATATACACCTTTATTGTCTTTTTATTCTGAAGCGAAACATGAAGGACGAGAGTAAGCCATCTGCTTGTTTCCCCATCCAAAGCACGGCGAGTCGCGCCGTGTCGCATCATATATCTCAACTTGCGACGGCAGATATACACTGATTGCTGATACTAATTTCACCCACCGTCACAGACTCCAACGGACAGGGGAAGCGCAAGGCTTCGGAGGAGCCCGACTCGCCGTCGACGGCCAAACGGGCTAAGCACAGCCAGTCGACAGAGCCGCCCGAGACCAAGAATCCGCCGGCGCCGGTGCCGTCAGCCCCGGCCCCCGCCTCTGCACCAGCGCGCATCCCCTTCCCCGAGAAGCCGGCGGTGGTCGAGGAGCGCAACGGCGAGATCGAGTTCCGCGTGGTCAACAACGACAACGAGCGCGAGAGCCTCATCATCCTGACGGGCCTAAAATGCATCTTCCAAAAACAGCTGCCTAAGATGCCAAAGGACTACATCGCCCGCCTCGTCTACGACCGAACCCACCTCTCCATCGCCATCGTCAAGAAGCCGCTCGAGGTCGTGGGCGGCATCACATACCGGCCCTTCAAGGGCAGGCAGTTTGCAGAAATCGTCTTTTGCGCCATCTCGTCGGACCAGCAGGTGAAAGGCTACGGCGCGCACCTCATGTCGCACCTCAAGGACTACGTCAAGGCCACGTCGGACGTGATGCACTTTTTAACCTACGCCGACAACTACGCCATCGGCTACTTCAAGAAGCAGGGCTTCACAAAAGAGATCACGCTGCCGCGATCCGTCTGGATGGGCTACATCAAGGACTACGAGGGCGGCACCATAATGCAGTGCAGCATGCTCCCGCGCATCCGCTACCTCGAGATGGGGCGTATGCTTCTTAAGCAGAAGGAGTGCGTCCACGCAAAGATACGCGCCTACTCCCGCTCCCACATCGTCCACCAGCCGCCCAAGCAGTGGAGGGGCTCGGGCGGCGTGACGCCCATCGACCCGCTCTCCATCGACGCCATCCGCGCGAGCGGCTGGTCGCCCGACATGGACGAGCTCGCGCGCCAGCCGCGCCACGGACCAAACTACAACCAGCTCCTGCACCTGCTCAACGACCTGCAGAACCACCAGAGCGCCTGGCCGTTCCTCGTTCCCGTCAACAAGGACGACGTGGCCGACTACTACGACGTCATCAAGGAGCCCATGGACCTCAGCACCATGGAGACCAAGCTCGAGATGGACCAGTACCCGACCCCGGAGGACTTTATCCGCGACGCGAAGCTCATCTTCAACAACTGCCGCAAGTACAACAACGAGAGCACCCCATACGCAAAGTCGGCCAACAAGCTCGAGAAGTTTATGTGGCAGCAGATCAAGGCCATTCCCGAGTGGTCACATTTGGAGCCATAGCCTCGTTGCTCTTCA
Organism: Magnaporthiopsis rhizophila; assembly: GCA_003049465.1. Classification (NCBI taxonomy): domain Eukaryota; kingdom Fungi; phylum Ascomycota; class Sordariomycetes; order Magnaporthales; family Magnaporthaceae; genus Magnaporthiopsis; species Magnaporthiopsis rhizophila. The sequence goes on from PYSS01000119.1 coordinate 48,399, forward strand.
ATCTTTTTCCTTTTTTTTATTCGCTTACGGTTCCCTTTCGCAGTGGTGTTTTGGCGTTGGGTGGAACCCAGCTTAGCATGGTTAATTCTTCGGGTTCTCTTACCAGATCTACCTACGCAAAATTAGATTAAATAGATACCCCAGCGCACGTCCAGGACGCACGTCATGACGTTTGGCGAGTACGCTGTGGCTTTGTCCATCACGTCGGGGGTTTTGTTGGGTTTGGGCCTGTCAAAGGTTGAGGCGTCTCACCTAGCTTCCCCTCTCTCACTCTTCGTCTTTCTTTGCATCATCGCTTTTCGACATTCACTGGAGAGACGTGAAAATGGGTAACCGATAATCATGATCCACAACCTTAAAAAGGGGCTCGGCCGAGATGCGCATGCACGGAGGTGAATAATGTTGAGAAACACGTTTCGGACGAAAAAGTACCATTCTCAACAGTGCACACAGATATCTGTGGTAAAAAAAAAAAAAAAATAAAAAAAAAAAAGTGAAATAAATCCTTTCGCTCGACAAGTCGCCTGGTATATGATCCAAGGAAATAGCAACGATGTAAAGCGCAGTAAACAAGGTGTGCTCGACCCGAATTAGGAACCTCCTACCGCGACACTCCCTCCCCCCTCTAGATTATAAACCATCCTGCCCTGACCAGATACCACCACCTGAGATCCTTCTAAAGTGCAAGCCCGAGCCATTGACGCGACCAAAAGTTCCACTCCCAAGCTGGATATTATTGACCGGAAGAAAAAAAAAATAAGAAAAGTACGAGGCTAGGGTATAATAATTTTTTTTCTTATTGTTTTCTTTTTATGAGCAACCTGCGGGGTAAACGACGCCAAAATGCATCGCGGTACCAAAAAAAGAGGCAGTGCGTGTGTAAGTAGGTGATGGAAGAAAACGCTGCGTACGAGTCAAGAATTCGATCAGGGGAGGGTTTGTTTTTGTTTGTGGAAGCGAGATGTCGCAGATAAAGGAACGCTGGTGTGATACGGCACTATTCTTTTTTTTCGTGCCGACTGCGACTCGTTGAGGAGTAGTAATAAAAAAAAAAGTGTTGTTTTGTTCCGCTTGAACTAAGCCCCTGGAGTTTGCCCTGTAGGTTGTGCCCGGAAGCCAGGTCTTGAGAGGGCGCTCCCGTCGGGTAGCCGCAGCTCCGAGTAGTTCCGCCGCCATGGGGTGATGCCCGAAGATCCAGAGGACGTCGGGGTTGCGACTGAGGAAGCGGGGGCACCCAGTGGGCTGATGGTGCTACTGCTGCTGCCGCTGCTGCTGCCGCTGCTCGAGATAACACCGGGTGTTGCAGCAGCCGGAGTTGGAGCCTGGCGGGCGGCGGCGCGCTCCTCGCTGAGGCTTCGCCCAATCATGTCGTGCAGAAAGTGAGGGACTTCATGCCAGCGGCCGGCGCGGGCTGCGCCCATGACGCGTGCTGGCGAGAGGTCGTCGTGGACGTTGGGCACGGGGTTGGGATGCCTAGACAGGCGCGTGATCTGCTCGGCGACGAGGTGGAACTCGCCCGTCTCGATGGCGTTCTTGAGCCACTGCTCCCACTCCTCGTCGAGCGGCTGCGAAGTGTCCCCAGCGTTGTGTGCAGCAACGCGCTGGCGCAGGCGCTCGTTCAGCTCCACACCCACGCTGCTCTGGACCTCGTCTTCACTCTCGTCGGCGTCGGGCAGTTCGTCTTCTGCTGCGGCGGTGGCCTGTACCCGAGTCCGCACGCTGCTTGTGTCGTCCTCGTCATCCTCCTCGTCGTCGACCTCGAGCTCGGACTGGGCGGCGGCGCGCCGCTCAGGCGGAATCCAGTCGGTGAAGCCATCAGCGGTGGTGTCGCGGATAGTGATGCCCGACTCCTTCTCGTATCGCTCCTTGGCCCACTTGGTGCCCTCCCATTTGGTCAGGCCGTAGATCTCGTCGTTGGTCAGCCGCAGCAGGTCAAAGGCGCGGAAGAGTCGACGGTGCCACTGCCAGCGGCTCAGACGTATGCGGTGCGTGGGATGGCAGTAGTCGAGGCCGGGGTATTTTGACTCGTCATCGTCGATGTGGCCGTAGAAGGCGTGGACTTCGTGGCGGACCTCGGCGATGAGATGTCTGGTCAGGAAGTCCTGGAAGTTGTGGGGATCGCTGGGCCTGGGTCGTGGGAAGAGCGCCTCGTAGATCAGCTCGTCGATCGGTCGCCGCTTCATCTTGGGCAATCGCCTTGCTCCGCGCGTTTCTACAGACGCTGCAGACTTGCCCTGCTCGAGAGAGTGTGTGTGTGTCTGTGTGTCCGGACCTGGTGGTGGTGATGCGGTGAGGGGTGACTTGACACGGGGCCCAGGACTGCGAGGTATCAGGTATCCACCCACGGTGCCCGATTCACTTTTGTTCAGGCGCTCGACGTCTGGCGAGTGGTCGGTCTGGTGTTTTTCGTCACTAGGTTCAGCCGGGCGCTCGCAGAGGCAGTAGTGTTTTTGCGGGTGGCGGCCACGACGACAGCTTTATGCGGGGAGCAGTAGAGTGAGTGGTACTCCGATCAACGGACCAAGACTGGGGTAAGCGAGTCGGAACAGGACAGCGGACTGCGAGTCAAGAGGCAGAAATTTGAGGTCAGACGGGGGAGCACGGGCTGGCCGAACGTGAGTGTGCTCGAGGTATGGTGAGATGCACGGAATACGGAATGTGAGTGAGCAGGGCAGCCTGGATGGCTCTGGCTAGCACTTTGTGAGATGGAGGGCAGGGCGGGCCAAGCAAGGGGGGTCGATCGGAATGGTTGGGTTCGGGTGTTCCTTCTTATTAATGCGCCCGCCCACCTTCAACTGCCCTTCAGGCTCCGTGCTGGCCGTCGCCGGTCCAGTTAGGAGGCGCGTCCAGGGTGGGCCTTGTGGGATCGTGCTAGCCACAGAGCGGTCCTTCCTTCCCCAGCATTGAGGCGGGCTGGCCGCGGCCCATTGGCCCTTGTTGGTGTGACCAAAGGGAGCCGTCGGTGCAATTTTGCTTTTTATTTATTTTTTTTTCTCCCTCTTTCTCTCTTCGATGCCAGGGGACGCTGGAATGTGCAGAGGACGGAAAGGAGGGGAACGCAACGCACACTAGGGACTGCCTGCCCACGACCACGAACCCAAGAGAAAACGGGACCTGCAGGTCCCAGCCAAAGAAGGCAGCCACCTCAAGCGCCCCCGACAATCCTTGCCACAGCCAGTCAGTTGTGTTTTTGCATAATGCACGCATTGCGTGGCGGATGCAAGCTCCCACAGGCTGAACCTGCCCGCTCACTCAACAATAGGCATATCCCAAACCCTTGCCAGCTGGCTCCCAGAGCTCCTCTATCCATTCCCGTGGTTCCATCGGCCGTCTGGACCGGCCGCAACGGAGCCGCTATTGGAAAATCCTGTCCAGCAATCAAGACCAACCGGCCGGCCCAAGCAGCCAGTAAGCCTACTTGAGCGGCCCAGTTCGGGCCACCTCGTCGCCAATCGACGGCAATCCATAGAGCGGGGGTGGCCTCAAGCAGAGGCAACACAAGGCCCGGAGAAGCGGCCGGTGGTCAAGTCAGGCGACATTGTCATCGTGCCATTCAAGAGCGCACGGCACCCACTCGAAGCAGCAAGACAGGGTCCTGGCTTCCATGTGTCGTCTTGGGGCCTCTCGTGATGAACCTCGCTTTTTTTTTCTTTTCTGTTGTACCACCACCTACAGTCAGGTGGAGGGTGGCAAATCCAGATATCAGAGTGACACTTTGTATGCCCGAAACAACGACGCCCTCACCCCCGCTTTACGGAAAACCGCTTAAACAGAAAAAAAGAAAAGAAACCTCACCCCGCTTGATTCAAGTTTGAAACAAAAAAAAAAAAAAAAAAAACAAATGACGACGGAAGTGGCCACATGTCCCCCGTCCACCAGTACTCCGAGTCGGTCATCTAGACCCCCAACTCCTCGGCGCTCCGCGGCAGCCCCGTCGTCCGGCGAGAAGGGCTCTGCCCGCGCGGCGCGTCGCCCTCGTCCTCGTCCTCGCCGTCGACCTGGCCCCTGCTGATGGCCACCGCCCCACCACCAGCGACCTCGAGCTCGTCCCCGGACCCTTGTTGCACGTCCTCGTCGCCGCCCTCCTCCTCACAAAGCGCCATCGGGTCTGGGCTGGGCGGTGCGCCGTCGGAGCCACCTATGGAAGCGGCAGTATGCCCGGGGCACGCGTTCGACGAGCTTGGTGGGGTGGCAGCCTGGGGACAGGGGGCCTGTCAGACACTTTTTGTTTTTGTTTTCACATTGGTTGGTGACGGTTAGAAAAGTCAGCATTTTTATGCCGCAAATCAAAGTGCGTTGTTGACGCTTTTACCATGCAGGTATAATACCGCAGCAGGTAGCCACAGCTGCTCTATTGATGATAGTAGTTTCGGCACATCCTGGTCTTGACTGTCGATATCGATGAAGAGGGCAACACTATACTATTTTTTCAAAAGAATGGGTTGGTTATGCTCCGTAGCCTTGCTGGTGCGCCTTTGAGCAGGTAGGTTGGCTGATACAGATATCGTGTGTTGGCGATGGCGAGGATTGTGAGCGGACAATCCGCCGCGCAAAGGACTGAGAATATGCATGTCCACTAAAGCTCCTGCCTCGTTGGCGATGCTTGTATGCGCAGGCAGGCTCAATGGAGGCGCCGCAAGGAAAGTCCAAAAAAACCGGCCGATGACAACCTGTGTCCCTCACATCCCGTGCCATTTGCCATCAAAGTCAAACAGTGTATCAAGTTGGAGAGGAGGGAAAGCTGACCCGTTGCAAAAATATTGTCAGTGCAAACAAGAAAACCCAGGCACAACAGTGAGGATCATAATGAGGTCGCTTGCAGTTACAATGAATAAAAGAAACCCAAAGAGAACGCCAATGACGAGTCGTAAATATCAACAAATCGTAGTTTTACAACCAGATCATCCAAGAACCCAAAAGAACGTCAGGGAATGAGGGGGAAAACCGATAAGTGAGAAGAGACGCAAGCACGCGTCATGAAACTAAAGCCTTCATAATGTCGTGCTCAAATAAATCCATCAAGATCGTAAACGCATCATCAGAGCATAACATCCAGCCACCCGCCGCTCACCACCATAAAACCCATAAAAAGAAAAATATCCCAGGGGGACGACGTACGGGATGCCTCATCAAGGCGACCACCCCGCCTCGGTCGTGGTCGGATACTTCCTTCCACTGACACCCGTGACTTGGACGACAGGACTGGCCCCGCGTGGGTCAGCTCGCCTCCGCTCGTCGCGAGGGCTGTCCCGGTCCCTCTCGCGCTCGCGAAAGATGTGCTCGACGTCGACCCCGCGCCATCTGTCGATGTCGGCGTGGCTGCTGGTCCTCCGGTAGACGTCAGGTCGGTACGTGTACTTGCCCCGGTCCCCGTGCCGATCAAAGTGCCGGTCCCTGTCCCTCTCCCTCTCCCGCTCTCGGTCCCGGTCTCGCTCTCGCCGGGTTCTCCGATCCCTGTCGTCTTCCAGGTCCCTGTCACGGTCGCGGTCCCTGTCGCTGTCGCGCAGGCGGTCTCGATCACGCACGTGGTCGCGGTCGCGGTCGCGCTCACGTTCCCGCTCCCGTTCCCGCTCCCTATCGTACATTTTTCTCCGGCGCCTCTGGCGCTCCCGGCTGTCGTCGGAAGAGGTCGGATCACTGTCGTAGTCATCGTTGCGCGTCCATCGGCCAGACTTGGAGCCCGGTGCATCATCGCGCGCGTGCCGAGACGAAGTGGGCCCGCCGTTTTGTTGCCGTGATGAGCTGCGAGGTCGATCCCCGCCCGGCAGGAATGACGAGATGAACGGGATATGGAAGCGTGTCCGAGGTTCATCTTCGCGCCGTCGGGGGCGGCGTTCGTCACCGTCGGCGTTGATTGTCGGTGTGGATCCAGGAACGCTCGCCGGTGGGCTCGGGCCTGGGCTTGCTGCACGGGGCCTAACCGGCTGCGGTTGCGTGTTTACGCGTCGGACGCCCACGCTCCCAGGATCTGGGGATGACTGGTGCGGCGGACCAGGATGTCTTTTTTTGTGGCTGGTGCGCGGGCTCGGGGCTCGATCGGAATCGCTCGGGGAGGAGCAGTGCCTCGGCTGACTGTGTCGGCGAGGGGCCGCGGCAGCAGGCACGTGGTGCGGATCGGGTGCGCGGAGGTGCTCCGAAGAGCGCGAGTGCGGACGATTGGGGTCGTGCGCCGAATTTGCGTAGTCGGAGAAGCTGCGCCGACGGGCGGCATCCTCAGGCGATGAACCGCGGCGCGAACTGCCGCGGCGCTCCGACATCAACGGCGACGGCATACCGGGAGACCGCGGGTCGCGGCCTGGCACGTGGCTGAAAGTCACGGGGCGCGAGTGCGTGGTGCGAGCACGCGGAGAAGATGCCGGCCTGGGTCTTGAAGACGTGAAGGCCGAGGCAGTGGCTCCGGCTCCGGCAGCGGCTCCAGCAGCGGCAGCGAAGCCTCCGCGGACGTGAGAATAGCCATCCTTGACCCGAGCGTCCGGGAAGGTGGACCGGGACTCCTCCCGGGGGGTTGCTTCACGGCGGAGATTATCGGCGCAATCCTGGTGCCACTTGTTAATGCCCTCGTCAGTCTCCTTGGGGAAGGCCTCGCGGGGGAGCTCCTTGGGAAACGGCTCGCCGGTCTCGGGGTGTTTGAGATCCCATTCCTTTAGGCAGGTTTGGATATAAGTGTGGTACTCCTCGGGGTCGAGGAGGATGTTGATGGACATCCAGCGCACAAAACCCTTGACGGTTAGCGCAGGGATAGACGGAGGTTCGTAGTCGTTGCTGGTGGGCTGGAGGGAGTGCCGACAGCCAAGGACCTGCCAGACATACGATATGGACCGTGAGGGCATGGCAAGGAAAGCTGTGTGGTGAAGTCGAGCCGGGGTCAGCGAGTCCAGTAACAAATCAATAATGCCAACATGGAAGGTGTAACTGACTGTCCATGTCACCGCCAGCGGCGCGGAAAAAAGGAGCGAGCTTTTCGGGAACCAGAACTTTGCAGCTCTTGTCGCCAAGCTCGTCAATCTAGCAAGGCGGTACAGATCGTCAGCTCAGCTCTGGCGCAAGCGTTCGGGCGGTGGACGCGATAATGCGCGCAAGGGCCGGGGCAGATAGGCATACGATATGCTGAGCTATCGCTTTCAGGAGCGCAATGAGCACCGGCGTTGGCGCTTTGTCGTTGCCGAATAGATAGCCATAGTAGGCCTTGGGGTCAACCGGGTCTGTAGCCATCCTCACGGTCGAGGGGCTGTTGGGCCACAGGCGCAGCTTTGGGCGCGAGTAATTTTATAAAGCAAGGGCGAGGACGACGTTGGCGGTCTAGGTTGGTGGTAGCATATCCCGCAGGGCTAGGCGTCGGCAGGGAGGAAGAGAGCGGAGGGCTGGTGCCTGGCGTTGGGATCGAGCGTGCGACTGAGGGGCTTCGGCGAAGTGACTGTTGGAGCCGCAACCAGGGCAATGCGGTGTAACGAGCACGTAACCGACCAAGTCTAGGCCGGGCTTGCACGACAGCGCGGGGGTAGCGGACCTTGCTGGCGACGCACGACAACATCAATCGCTCCGTCCTCTTCTTCTCGTGCTCAAATGTCTTTTATACAATCTTTCGTTGCGGTTGACGCTAATTGGCGGCGGGTCGTGCTCCCTCGGAAAGTCGCAATTGAGACGCTGAGGGGTCTCGTTTGGTGGCCTAGTGGGTGGTGCTGGGGGCTGCTGTTGGCGGAGGCCGCACGTGTGGTCCAAGGTCCTACCTCTGGTGGGGATTGGATTGATTGAGGGTGGGAGGTCGGGTGTTGAGGACGGCGGGAGAGCCTCGAGCCCTTGCAGGTGATAAATAATGGCCAACAGAACAACCCAGCCTAGGCACTCTGTTTCAGCTGCGGCATGTGCTGGGCGGCGTCATTGCGAAGCAGTGCACGAAAAAGAGAAGGATGCGATTCCTCAGGTGACCACGCACCGCAAGCTGTTGCTGCGGTCAGTGGAGCCGACTGACGCCCACTGTGGAGGCTCTGGGCGATTGCGCTTCTCTTCCCAGCCATGTCTCCAGTTCGGGACGTGCAGCTTTTCTGCTTCTTCCGCCTTGGGACGCAGGGTGTGCCCTGTCTGCCCGGTTCTTGACGGGAATTCTGCCACCTTCGACCTTGATCTGGGCGCCCAACAGCCGTTGCGGGCCAATGTGAAATCGACCGTGTGCCCGGTTCGTCATGTCTTGTCTTAACAGGTATCACTAGAATGCTACCCTTCCGCCTTACCTTCGGACAAAGTGCACAGGACATCAGACATCTCCGCCCTGCCTGGAAGAATGGGGAGTCATCGCCGCCCGGCTTCACCTTCACTACGCCCACTCGCCACATCGACAACAATCTACCAGGTAAGAGCGAAGGAAGCCTCAATGATCGCAGTCGATGGTACCCGATTCTTAGTAGCGCCAGCTAAAAAGTCCTCACCGCTTGGCAATGCCAAGAACCACGTCCACACTGCGTCCTGGCCAATTGGCTTTCTCTCGATGGGGCCACTTGGCGGTCCGCAGTCGCTGCCAAAGATCCAAATTTGGCGTCTTACTACACCTGACTGCGTGCCAGCGTGCTGGGATGGCTCGCCTGCGCACCGCAGCACAGCGTGGCAATGCAGCCTGCCAAAGGAGTAATACAGAAGAACTCGGAAACAGCCGGAAGAAATGGGCAGGAGAAGGAAGACATTTGGTTACCAATCGCCTAAAGATTTCCTTGTCCATCCTGCCTGCATCGCAAGGCGCGGCTACCTAGACGCCAGGCTGGGTCACCACGAAGCGATATCCCACCATGGTGATATTCTTTGAGGGATCCCTCAGATCGGGTTCGCCAAAGTCCGTAAATCGCTCCAGTCCGCATTTCTTCAGTACGTTGTGCGACCGCTCGTTCGAGTTCTCGACCAGGGCCGTCAAGATCTCGCGCGCCTCGACGGGCTCCTGCTGTCGTTCTTGTTTTTGGCCCGCAGCGGCGGCCACGATCGACCTCCTGTCCACCCTGAGCTGCACCGGAGACCGGGGTAGCTTCACGTACGCGTCGAGAAACGCCTTGACTAGCTCCGTGGCTAGGCCACGGCCCCAGAACTCGTTACGTATCATGTATCCCAGCTCCGGCCATCTGGCGCTCGCTCGCTTCCATTGTCAGCATACATACATGCACACCATCAAGGGCGTGCGTACCCAAAAACGCCTTTGAGGCGGTGCGAACCCCCGATGCCGATGTACTCGCCAGTCTCCCTCCAGCAGATGGCAAAGCAGAACGTCTCGGCGTCCTTGGGCGGCAGTAGCGGGTCCAGCCTGGACTTGGTCTCGGTGAGGTCCTTGTCGGGCCTGCCGGTTGACGTCCATACCATGACCTCTGGCTGCGTCCGCAGCTTGTGGTGGGCATGCAGATCGTCCTCCCTCAGGGCCCTCAGGACCAGACGTTCCGTGACCACATCAGGCCTTTCCGAGTTCGGGGGAAGCGGCAGCGACGGGAGGGTAGTGTTGACCAGAACAAAGTCATCCTCGTTGGGCGCCCTAGTATCTTGGTGGTCGGTTGTCATTTTGATGATTGTCGACCGTGGCGACGTCAAAGACGTCTCGGAGGAATGTGATGTAAAACTGTATTGTGATCCATGGCCGAGTTGGCCATCCCCTTATATAAACCCGTCTCGGCTGGCCCTAGTGACATCGCCGAAGCAATCGGACCGCGGTGACTCAACCAAATTCGGGTGCAGGAACCGGCGACCCCGCCGAGCTAGCGGGTCCATGTAAGACGGGCACGAAGTGCTTGGGGAAGAGAAATCATCACGATGGAGTCCCCACGTCAAGGCGAAAGGGTTTTCACTTCGTCGAGTGGGCGGACCTGCATGTAACATGAACGTGTTACAGTCACCACACATCACAGGACAGGAACGAATGGCTCTCATAAAATTCGCCCGGGGCTGAAGCCCACATTTTTGAAACCATAACTCCTGTCTCGTAGAACTCCAGAAGCATCACTTGCCCGCAGCGGCTCGCAACCCGAAGCCTCCTTCTGGTCTGCAGACGACCGACCCTTGGACCCCAAGGAGAAAGACCACGCAGAAAGTTTATTCTTCGTTCGTCGTCGCCCTTCCTAAGAGCAAATGCTGAGAGAGACATGTCCCGGAACCCATAATAAACACCTGAAGAACCTCCCGAACCCTGGCAGCACCGACCCCGTTTAAGCAAAAGTGGATGGACGCGTCGCGCTGAAGATCTTCTTGGCGCTGACCTTGGGCACACGGTGGGGCAGGGGGAAAGAGAGGCCCTTGGCGACAAGCTGCTTGATGTATGGGCGCTTGATGTCGTCCGTCTTCTCGATCTCGACGACGCGGAGGATCTGTCCTTGTTCGTCAGTACCAGAGCCAAACCATGTCTTCAATCGTCAGTTGGGCCAGGGACAACATACGTGAATGGATCGGAAACGGGCACGGTGGCGGGCGGCCATGTCCGAGTACAGGGCCTCGACGGCGTCAGTCCTGGACATCTCACGGTACTCCTTGTACATGTTGTGGGTGCCGGAGCGCGAGTCGTAGCGGATCCAGATGCCGAAGTTCTTGACCTTCAGGGGGTGCTTCTCGTGGATCTGTCGGACGGTCTTGTGTCAGCGCCATCGCTCACCATCTCCATCCACCACACGCTGCATTGAGCCCCGGGGAGCAACTTCAACATACCACGTTGACGCTGACGATCTCACCGGTGGCCTTCTTGACCTTCTTGAGACCCCGCATGAAGTACCAGTACCGGGACTTGGCGACAACCGTGTTGGGTGCAAAGATCCTCATGCGGTACAGGCTGGGGGTAGGGTTGGTCTCGGTCGGCAGATGCCGGCCGATGACCTGGTATTCCTGAAGGCGACCTGTAGGTAGACTACAAGTCAGCAAGCCGACCGCAGTGACGATTTTCTATGTGAAAGTCCTCCTCTATCCCAGCTCCTTGCGAGGAATTGTCGTGGCGGCTGCTGGGGTATTCGTCGTGGTGCCAAAAAATTCCGGATTCGTGGCCAGAGTGACGGGCATCTGAGGCCAGGATGTCAAGACTTGGGCAGTCGAGTTCCTGTCTCTTTTGCCCTCGCAGTCTCCCATTCAGAAGCGACAATGTGATGGTGAGAGAACTTTTTTGTTTTCGACAAGGGCTGCGTTGCTTGCCGTGACTAGTCGTCGCCGGGCCCTAAACCCCAACTGTATCTGGTGCCTGGGACATCGCTTCGGTCGGCGGAGAGTAGTCGTTCAGGTGTCGTCGTCGATTCTATTCCGGAAGGGCACCGTGACCCCAGCTGCATCGCCCATCGCCGCGCCACCTCGGGACGAAAAACAAAAGTCGCTTACCCATCTTGAGAAGAATGTCAGTTACTATGTTTTTTTCTAGCCGTACTCAAGGGACATGCGGTCGAAGACTCACTGTGAATGTTTTTTTGGTGGTCGCTGGTCTTTCGCTGGTCGTCTGCTTCACGCTCTGCGAGAAAGTTTGAATTGGTGGTCGGCGGCTGACAAAAATGGACTGGATGTGGAAAAAGCCCTAATCGCGCCCAAGCCACATTTGGGTAGTGGGCAGTTTGTGGGGCGCGGGGCGGCCTAATGTGGCTGCTGGGGATGTGGCTTGATCGAATCAGAGCTCAGTCGCGTCTCGATGCTGGAATGGATGTCTTGGGAGAGCACGCTGGGGTGCAGAAAGGTGGGTACAAAGCTTGAGAGCCTGCCCAGGGAGGTACCTGTGTGCTGAACTCCCTATTTCCTTTATGGAAACCTGGCCATGCAATACCTACGCGAAATCGGAAGCACCTTTTAAATCGGCTCACGCCTTGCCCACCCTCGGCTCACACCTTGCCCACCCACGGCGGGCGTCGTGATTCGCATCGCACATGAGCGTAGCGGCGTGTTCGACTCTCAGTCACCATGGATCAACTGCTCGACCGCTTCGCTGAGGCGGTCCGTTCGGGAAACGGCCCTCTCTTGGCAACCACGCTCTCCCCAGCAGACTCAGCAGATGGCCTCCAGAAGCTTCAGGCTATTTGGAACAGCGCCTCGCCTCAGGATGTCAAGGGCGTGATCCGGAACAGGATCAGGAAGAAGGTCGGCTCTCACCTCTCTAACGACGAAGCGCAGGGTTGGACCGAGGTGTTCACTGCCTTTTGGAAGGCCATCGGCGAGATCCTCTCCATCAACGGCCTTTCGGGAGCACAATCCAAACCATCGTGGTTAGGCGTGTATGAAGCGTGGAAGGAGCTGACCTCGATGATCATTCGGGGCTACACCAACCACAGCTTCCTGGCCTGGACCATCCCCTGTCTGTATGTGGCCGGCAGGCATCTGAGGCTTTTTGCCATCAAGGCGGACGAGGAACGCAGCAGAACCTCGAGCGACGCCAACAACACCACATTTGAGGACGATTTTGAGACAGAGTCGGACAAGAACAAGCAGCTTGAAGACTGTGCAAGACAGCTCAACCGCATATTTACCCTCTGCCTCAGCGACAGGTACGTTCATCATGGGCACGGGGTGCTCACGACTAGGGGCCGAAGATGCTGACCAACTCGGCGCCAGAGCTCCGCTGGAAGATTCAAGGAAATGGGGAATCTACTATATCATCAACCTGCTGTTCAAGACGTACTTCAAGCTGAATTCGGCGAGTCTGTCGCGGAATATCCTGAAAGCTCTCAATGCCTACAAAGGCGACATGCCCGCCCTGGTGCAGTTTCCAAAGTCTCAGCAGGTCACCTTCAGGTACTATGAGGGCGTCCTCTCATTCCTGGACGAGAACTACGTCGAGGTGGGCTTGCCCTATTGGCTCTGAAATGCCCACAGTGCATGCTGACTCTCGCTTCCAGGCCGAGACGCATCTCGAGCAGGCATACAGTCTCTGCCACAAGGACGCCCTGAAAAACAAGCAGTAAGCTTTTTCCCCCTCTACTGGACGAACTAGGAGATTTTGAGTGCTTACACTTGTCGCCACGTGCATCTGAAAGGTTGATACTCACGTATCTTATTCCCTGCCGCCTCCTCACAAGTCACACACTTCCCAGCCCGGCGCTTTTGGAGCCCTATCCAAGACTGCAAGAGCTTTTCCTTCCTCTGTCGCGATGCATCAAGAAAGGGGAGCTCCATGCTTTCGACCTGGCGCTTCAGGCCGGCGAGGAGACGTTTGTGAAGCGCCGAATTTATCTCACTCTCGAACGCGGCCGCGACGTCACCTTGCGCAATCTGCTGCGCAAGGTCTTCCTGGCCGGCGGCTTTGAAGAGTCCAAGGACCCCAACGCAGCGCCGATTCGCCGCACCCGGGTGCCCGTGGCCGAGTTCTCGGCTGCCATCAGCCTCAACAGCAAACAGTCGCTCGATAGCGACGAGGTTGAGTGTTTGTTGGCAAACATGATTTACAAGGTATGCTTCTCTCTCCTTCTGGGTCGCAAAGCATGGTTCGCAAACGCGTGCAATGCAATGCCCCTGGTCTGCCTAAAGCTGCCGCGTCCGCCACCCGTATCCACCCCGTTTGGAACTGCAGTGACTCACCGTAATCACAGAACCTCATGAAGGGATACATCCACCGAGAACGAGGCATCGCTGTGCTCAGCAAGACCGGCGCCTTTCCGGGAACTGGCGTGTGAGGGATTTTGGGGTCCGTATGGGACTCATCTCAACAGAATCATGTTGGGACCAACCTGGATCGACTGTGCAACATCTGCTGTAATCGGACCGGACTTACAACAGTCATGCGACTCACATCCATGACCCTCCCCGCGTGTCTACTCGGCCCTTTATCAGCAGCACGGCGCTCGACCGATCGGTGCCAAGTCAAGGCGGCTCCGGCGAACCGGATCTGCGACCTGAATAAATTAAGGTTGACAGTTATATGGATGGACGGCGCGTGTGGGGGAAGATTGTTGGCTGGCTTGTGACTCATAGACTTTATTCACCCCGCTTCGCTGACGGGAAGGAGAAGACTCAAACGCCTCCTACGGAATCGGCCGTTGGGCATCTCCACCTGTCTTTCTTGACGCCCCATCCGACGAGGGGCGCGGGTGCGGGATTTCTCTATTTGCATGGGATGAAGAACCTTGGCGCGGGACCCATAGAGTTGATACTCCAACACAGCTTGCCTATCATCAAGAGATCGCAACGAGAAAATGGCACCGAACGAGCTGCATTATGTGACTCCCCTAGAGGAGAGGTTGAGCAGATATCAAAAGGTCGTCAGAGAGTGTTGAGAAGGATATTGATACAGTTTCGTCCTTGCGGTGCAATCTTTTGTAGTAAACGTCCATCTCTCAGTCCAAACCCAGCCCAAGCCCAAGCCCAGCCCCTAAAATAAACCAACGTCGTCATGTGGATATCTCAAGGAGGTCAAGATGGATCAAAAAGGGCCGATAGAATACAGCGACCAGATATCCAAAAGCACAGAGGAGTAAGAAAAAAGAAAGCAAGGAGATGGCAAGGCACTTGCCTCGCCCCGCTCTCATACCAGAGTCCTCCAACAGAAACGAGTCTAATGGTACAGTGCAAGACGGATAACAAAACAGTCGACGATTAAAAATGCACGCAAATTGAGTCTAGAGAGATTCGACGGGATATTTGACGCAGGGATGGGGAAAGGACCAGAATCGTACCGCCAAAAGGAAAGCAAAAGAAATTCCGCAACACCGATTTGTCGTTCTCAGGCCGTATGAAAAAGAATAAAGTGATGTAGGGAGATGGAGGGGAAAATAAAGCGGCAATTGCAAAATCAAAAAGAGCCGACAAGATGTTTTTGTTTGTCGTGGCAAGAAGGTGAGAAGCAAAGATGAGACGGAAAGGGGGGCGTAATTCATTAAAGGCTGGCATCGCCGAGAGGGCCAGGATGTTGTTTCTTTTCCTTTTTTTTTTCCTGGGGGTTCGTCTTTTTCTGGAAGATGCACGACGCGCGCGAAACTCCGAAAAGGCAGCAGGCAGAATGGTTAGGGGCTGAGATGGAACGACGACAGGGTTGGATTGGCTGAGGAGCGCGACAGCCTAGGAGTGGCGACCGCTGCGAGGCGTGGTTCTAGAATGGCGAGGAGGTGGTTAATGGGAGTCAAGAAAGGGCACGCACAAAAAAGCAGGCGACAAGGCAGCAGGCAGCAATGACCAGAATAAAAAAATAAAAAAAAAAAGACTCACTGTGAGGTGGCGATGTCGTCCACGTGGTTGCACAAGGCGACAAACAGGTCAAAGAAGAGCTGTGTGCCGCCATTGTACATCTCGAGCTGCATGGTGCCGCTGCGCTTAAAGGTGCTGCGGCTGCGGATGATGAGGGCCAGGTAGTGGGCTCGCAGCTTGGAGTCTGTGTCGGGGGTGTTGGCGTAGGCGTAGCGGGCAGACGTGAGGATGGTGCTGCACTGGATGCCCGACTCTTTTGGTTCATGCAGAGGTCAGCATGCGGTCGTGGGAAATGAGGAATCAAAGTGGATGGTTGGCAGACGAAAGAACATACGAAGGCCTTGCTTGCGCAGAGCGACACGCTTCAGCTCCTCAAGCCCGTACTTCTGGGCGGCGCAATAGATAACGGTGTCCTTAAGGAGCTCGCCGTCGGGCCCCTGGTGGAGGGCGAGCGAGCCGCCGCCGCCGCCCTCGACGGGCTCCAGCTCCCAAGAGTTGCGGCGCTTGTTGTGGACGAGGCGCGGGTAGTAGTCGCCCTTGTACAGGTACTCGAGGACCGACGAGAAGATCTCGGGCTCCTCGTCCGGCAGCGCCAGCCGCTTCGACTGGGAGTCCATGTACTGGCCCCTGAGCGCTGCCTCGAAGAAGGGCGAGTGGCTGAGGACGTGCTCGTGCGCCGCGAAAATCCTCTGCTCTTCGCCAACGACCAGAGTGACGATGGCAGATGTCAGGTTGCTGGAGCAGGAGGAAGTAACAGGGTTAGCATGGATGGCGGCGGATGAGTGGTTTGATGGAAATGGGAAGGAAGTTGACATGTTAATACCTTTCGACCGTGGGAGATGATGCGTCTGCTGCGGCGGTTGATGCAGTTGCTGGTCGGCGACGGGAGTCGTGGCGAGACTCGTGGCGACGCTTTGAGATGCCGGCCTCCTTGCTGAAGGATGAGCTGGACTTGTTGGCCTTGTGGCTCTTGGAGAAGCTCTTGCTCGAAGAGGGCGGCGGGTTGAAGCGTGAGGAGAACATTTTTTTGGTCTGATTAAAGGAAGGCAACAGGGAATGTGTCGGTGGCGTTAAAACGATGCTGCTGCTGGCATTTACAAGCCAAAATGCAGTGATAATGGCTTGGCTGAATGATACGGTGATATGAGGGTGCGACAGGAAATCTTTTTTGATAGGTAGGGATTGAGGAGGAATTAATGGCGAGATGGAAACAGAGGCAAAAGTGATTAATGGGATAGAATGAGCCAAAAGTTTTTTTTGGACGGGACAGAGAAAAAGCAATCAAACCAAAATCGCCTTTTTTTCTTACCTGAGGCCGCAAGTGTAATGATGGAAAGAGGGGAAAAGGGACGCAGAAAGACGATTGCGGGCACGGCAGTTATATAGGTACGCGGGGCCGAGTGCCCCCATGCAGGGCATGCAGGCCGTCTGTTAGGTACCTCAGTGCAGAAGGCGACCATCAAGGCAGACGCGGTCTGGTTGGAGATACCTGGGCGCAGATTTGTCGGCAACGCGTCAGGCCAGTTCCAGGCAAACGGGATACCTGCACGTCTTCACGTGATGAGGCTAGGCCGGATTCGTCCACGGGGTTGGGCTATGGCCGGGGGTGCCACAAGGATTTGATTGAAGCAGCCAGGTAAAAGCGGGGCCGCTCTCGACCGCACAGTGGGGAACGACCCAGCCCAGCTCGCAACGCGGGCTGGCAAGCAGGGGCTCACAGCAGGGCCCTGCGCTGTGCTCTTCAACTGTCACACAGTGACTGGCAGACTGTAAGCAACCACCCGGGATTTGGGGACTCGCCATCTCCGTGCTGGAGGGGGAGTCAGAGCGGGCGCCGTGGCAGGATCAGCGCTGTGATTCGAGGACCTGACCCGAGCCTTCCCCAAGCTGGCCGAGCTATGCGATGTTTGCTCCCGGGCAGGTCGTGAATCCGTCTTAGCCCCTTATGAGGGCGTGGAGCCGTCGCAGCATCCCTGTCCAATCCTGTTAAACCCTTGCACACTCTCACTCTAGCTTTCTTCTCGACGACGGAAAAGATTTCTTTTGATGGGGCCATGAAATTCGTGCTGCCCGACGCAAAGTGAATGTCTCAGCAGGTGATTCCATCAATTGACTCGGCGCATTGGTGATGCTCTTTCCTGCCCGCTGCAGGAGACGCCAATTCTCGGGCGGATGTCTTCTTGCAGGCACTTTTGAGTTGTGGCATCGAATCGTCTTCTCCGGAAGCTGTTAAGCAGCGAACGCTGATTCACGCGGCGCCCCAGGTTTATCCTGGCGGGACTAGCGCGGGGGGTCCCAGGAGAAGCTGCATCCTTGTCGTTTGGACGATGGATAGCCCAGTTTGCCACCCCCTGATTCCGGCTGCTGGGTCCGGTCCTTGCATGTGAGGGACACATGCGATTTGCGGTCGGTTTGCTGTTTGTGCATCGTCGCAGCACGATCCCCAAAGGACGCACACCAGCGTCACTCTCCGAAATTTGCCGTTGGTATACTTACTTCTGATCTTGCTTCCAGATTCCTCTCCCTTTTCCTCTCTCTGTCTCGTTTCTTGCTTCCAATGTTTGCAGGGAGGACACTGCAACAAGGATGTCACCCTCCCTTCATCCGAGCGTCCTGCGTCTCCCTAGCCTCCCTTGCGTGGCCGGCTTCTGCGCACCCACGAATGAAGTTTGCGATGGCCACTTGACCATCCCGGCGAGTGCTGGCTTCGTTGTGGTAGGCGCCCCGCACTATATGGCGCTCGGCGGGCAGCCCGAGCCTCTCGCACCGCTGGTGCAACTCCTCAGCATGATGGCGGGGCACAATTTCATCTTTCTCGGCTATAACGAGCAGAAACCTGGGAGGCGGGTGCAACCTCACATGGGACCCTGCGATGGTCTCGAGATTTGCTGCACTGTCCAGCTGGTTTCGTAGGAAGGGCCAGAGGTGGCGATACGGCAGCCATTTTTGAGGATAGAGAGCCTTGAGCATCGCGCGGATCGAAACGAATGGTGTTTCCAAGATGACAGCATCAACTGGGAGCAATTGTTGGTTGGCGGCCGGGGCGAGGTCACCATGGTTCGCCATCTTGGCGGCCAGATTAGTTGCAAAGCCTGCGCCGATGCTTTGACCCCACAAGATAAGAACGGGGCGTGGACGAGTGCCATCGCTGAAGGGGTAGAGTCGGGCGTGTGTGTCGGATGCCCATTTCCAGGCTGATAAGACATCCATGTTGATTCCCTTTTCGGATGGACGCCCCGAGGATTTCCAATATCCACGATAGCTCACGCAGGCCATGGTGTATGCAAAAGGCGACCCAGGACCGTTGAGTGCCGCGTGGAGAATGGCAGAAATCGTGGGCAGACGAGGGGGTATGGACGCAGCGTTTCCTGAGCAGATGCATAAGTTTGTCTGGCGAGCTATCAAGTCGCAGGCAGCCTCGAGAAGCTCACCTTGGAAATACAGAATGTAAATGTGGGTCTCGGGCGTCTGGGCGAGGCCAACGGCAGGGGAAGACGTGACTGCCAGTGCAAGCGAAGTGCCATCCTTGGAACGGAGACGTTCGTTCTGCCACACCACACCTCGACAGTCACGGCTATAGTCGCCGATTTCCTCGCGACGCGTCCCCGGCGGCAGCCCTGGCATGTAGATAATCTTGTTCTGGAGGAGAACCATCGTGACACACTTCCAGGTCCACAGCACAGCGAGCAGTCCGGTGAAGGCCAGTGGCGGCACCAAGAAGGCCTCGACGTGGATCCATCTTGTGCCCCTGGGTACGTCTCGTGGAACCGGGCCGGACAGTGTCCATGGTGATGGCGGCGGCCGAAGCGTGTGATGATGGCTCGTACGGACTATCCACCGCAGTCTCTCGTAGCTGCTACCTCTGGGTAGAGAGGCACGGGCACTGCACGCTCTGTACGCAGATTGCCCTAGCATATTCTCTGTCGTTGGCGAATGCCATATGAAACCAATGGACTTCCTCCATGTCGGGCAGGAGCATTAGTCGACGGAAGCTCAATGGTGGGGACTAGACCCGATTAATGGGCCGACCAGCGACACGCTTTAGGGGATAAAGTGCCAAAAACGTCGAATTCTGGCGGGTTCCACTGGCATACCGTCCAAAAGCGGTTGTTTCGCCGCCTACAGCACCCGACCCCACCATTGATGACATCAAAATCGATTACCACCACCTGATTTGCGCCCTCAACGGGCCGTTTCTGCTGCCTGCGGTCCAAATCCGCGACACACGATAGACACCACCTACGGCCAGACGCAGAACCCAATCCGCCGCAAAACTTACCGCTCCACGCTTCCTACTCCCCGGACAGCGACCTGCCATCATTCAAGCAACCCCCGCTCTCGCCGTACCACGTAACCTGCCTCGGCCAGGGCCTCGCGATGCCCAACAAACCCGAGGAAGGGGGCGAGAAGCCGCCGCCGCAAGAGCAGCCCCAACCTCACCCTCAACACATCGAGATTGTAGGCGGCGGCTCGGCGGCAGCATCAGACGACCAGCAAAGTCCTGGGCTTAGGAATAGCAAGGGATGGGACGGCAAACTGAGGGTCTCCAAGAGCGCGCTCGTTTCCAACCCAGAGGCTTTGTCAGACCCAGAGTACTCGGACGACGAGAATGTCAACCCTGGCGAGGTGATACCAGCAGATGAAGGTCAGCCAGAAGCATGATGCCGTCTGCTCTGCGCTTCTCATTGCTCATTTGTCTGACGCTTACACGTTGCGGCAACAGACCTACTCGACGGAGAGCCGTCAGACACCGAGGAGCTCAACATCACACACTCGCGTGTTCGAAGCATCCCTAGCCTCCGGCTCCAGAGGTTCAAAAAGGTCGCGAGCTTGTGTCTTCGCCAGAATGCCATCCAGGACATCAACGGTCTCGCGTGCCTGGCAGGCTCCCTGCAGGAGCTGGACCTGTACGACAATCTGATCACGGGCATCCAGGGGCTCGACGAGCTGGCGTCCCTGACGTGGCTGGACCTCAGCTTCAACAAGATCAAGCGCATCGAGAAGGTGAACCATCTCAAGCAGCTCACGGACCTGTTCTTCGTGTCCAACAAGATTAGGGAGATTGAGAACCTCGAGGGGCTGGACAAGCTCCGCATGCTGGAGCTGGGATCGAACCGCATCCGCGACCTGCAGAACCTGGACTCGCTCAAGGCTCTTGAGGAGCTGTACGTGGCCAAGAACAAGATCACGGAGCTTCACGGCCTCGGCGGCCTTCCGAAACTGAGGCTCCTCAGCATCCAGTCCAACCGGATCCGGGACCTCTCGCCGCTCAAGGACGTGCCCCAGCTGGAAGAGCTCTACATCACCCACAACGCGCTCGAGTCGCTCGAGGGGCTGCAGCACAACACCAAGCTGCAGGTGCTGGACATATCCAACAACAAGATCGTCAGCCTCAAGGGGCTCGGCCCTCTCAAGGAGCTCACCGACGTCTGGGCCAGCTACAATCAAATTGCCGACTTTGCCGAGCTCGACAGGGAGTTGCGCGACAAGGAGAAGCTCACCACGATCTATCTCGAGGGGAACCCGCTCCAGCTCAGAAGCCCCCCTCTGTACCGCAACAAGGTGCGGCTAGCACTACCACAGGTGACGCAGATCGACGCAAGTAAGTGGACGCTTCTTTCCCTACACTTCTCTTCCTACGCTGTGTGCCCCGGTTCGTTACCTAAAACTGGTTCTGACGAATGCTGCTTCTCCCCAACAGCGTACATCCGAGTACCCTAGGTTCTTTGTTGTTCCATGCTTTATGTTCAATCTATACCCACTTTGGCAGTTTTTTATCCAATATCCTCTATATTTGTCTTAATTTTTCGAGTCGACATCGTGGCTCTCACTCTGGGATCAACACGGCGCGCCAGTCTTTTGAGTCGGGGTCACCCCTTTTATGACGCGCCCCGCCCAGTTATCGCCTTTGGTGGTGACATCGATGGGCTTTGACTTGGGCCCGCGGGGAGCGGTGCTTGCTGCGCCTCAGAATGCCCTCCGGCTGATGTAACACTACAACACTCTTGCCTGCATCTCCCGCATAAAAGATAAAAGCCTACGCGACCTGTTGCTTTCTAGATGCAGAGCAGACGATAGGCGGCAGAAGAGATCGCGGCGTGCTCAAACCAGGTCGCCAGTGCTCACTTTGGTGCATAGGCAGAAAGATGTGGCGTAGGTCATGAAAGTTGTGAACGACTGTTGACTACCTAGCATAAATAAATCTGCAGATGGAATGCTCATCCTTCCGGATCCCTCGAAAAACGGCCGGCCAAACGTCCAGAAACAGGATATGTATCGCATCTAGCCAAAAATGTAGAGGGTCGAGCCCGGGAAGTACTGTTTGTTTATCAGTGTTAGTAAGACTACACTGGGGAGAAGCAGGAGATCCCACGACAACAGGCAAACCCACATTTACGGGTTCGTTGAAGCGCGTCTTCAGATCCAGACCGGTGATCTTGGCCATGTCGTCGGCCGCAATGTCCCAGGCGAGGATGTCGAGGTTCTGGCGCTGCTGGGCCTCGGACGTGGTCTTGGGGATGACGGCGATGCCGCGCTGCGTGCTCCAGCGCAGCAGCACCTGCGCGGCCGCCTTGCCGTATTTGGTCGCCAGCTCCGTGATGAGCGGGTGCCCGAGCAGCGGCACCATGGCCTCGGCGTGCGGGAAGTGAAACTCCTCGAACGACGCGGGGCCCATGGACGAATACGCCGTCAGCTGGATCCCCTCGTTCTTGCACAGCCTCACCAGGTCCTGCTGCACGTTGTACGGGTGCATCTCGACCTGCAGCGTTGCCGGCGGGATGCGGGCGTAGCGCAGCAGGTCGTAGATCAGCTGCGACTGGAAGTTGGACACGCCGATGCTGCGGGCCAGGCCGGCATCCACGAGCTTCTCCATGGCCGTCCACGTGTCCTGGATGGTGGCCTTGGACCGCCGCATCTCTTTACCCTCGGCGTCGTAGTGCCAACCCGGAGGGTAGCGGACGCTAGGGTCGACGTACTCGAGCGCGACGGGGAAGTGGATCAGGTAAAGGTCGAAGTAGTCGATGCCCCAGTCGGCCAGGCCGCGGCGTGCGATGGGCTCGACGCGGTCGTGGTCGTGGAACGTGTTCCAGAGCTTGGACACGATGAAGAGGTCCTCGCGCTTCACGATGCCTTCCTTGATGGCGCGCGCCACGCCTTGGCCGCACTCGACCTCGTTGCCGTAGTCTGGCGGGTTTGTCAGCTTGGCGTCTTCATGATGGGCCAGTGGTATGATCATGTGTGGAAGACTGATAATCAGTGGGCAGCGTTGGGAGATGCGCCTCGCGGTAATGTGCATGTAAGTGAGGAGTGTGGGGTAGTTAGGGGGCCATTCCGTAAGGGATAAAGGAATGTCATGGGGTGGGGGATGGAGGGTAAGCACACCACACCACCTCTCGTCTCCTTGTGGTGCAGCCAGCTCCTACAAACAAAACCCCGCGCGAGCTCGTGCGTGGAATGAAAACGAGAAAGATGGGCGGGGGGAAGGGACACAGGCACGCACCGCAGGCACCGTCGAACAAGCGGTAGCCGACCTTGATGGCGTTGTAGACGACGTCGGCGCAGACGTCGTTGGGGACCTTCCAGAGGCCAAAGCCCACCAGGGGCATCTCCTTGCCGCTGTTGAGCTTGACGTTGGGTATCGCCGCCATGTTTGTCGGTTTCTTGGGTATCTGTTTGGCTGTCTCTTCTCGTATCCTTTGGTGGTGAGGGCCCCGGAGATGCGATCAAATGGGTATGTGCGCTATTTCGACGTGGAGGATGAGAAGAGGAGAGATTGCGAGAAGAGCAGGTAGGCACGGCAAAAAGCGAAGTCCGAGGTCTTTATAGGTATCTCCTCGACAAAAACAACCGCCGGCTCAAGTGCGAGTGACCTGCCTCTCTTCCTTCTCCCGCCCGCCGCCCGCCACCTTGGGGGTCTGAAGCGCGTGCGCGTGAGTGGCATGGCATCCATCCGTACCACATACCCGGCCGGCCGTGAGGGGGTTTGGAAGACGAGGCAGATGGGCTATTCCTTTTTTCCCCTCTCTCGGGTGGGCACCACCCAAGCACAAGGCGCCGGGTGCCGTGCCAAGCAGTTTATCTGCCTGCCCTTAGTGTCCCCTCAATAGGGAAAATGAGAGTGGTGTTTATGTTACCAGAGCTGCTCGGGGTTGTTTACCGGGTACCCTGGTAAAGTCGTTCAGACTGGCTGCCATGCCTTTCTTCTGGCTTTTTGCTATTTACAAAGACATGGGTAGGAATACAACAGGTGGAGTTAGACTTTTTTTTTTTTTTTTTTTTTTTTTTTTTTTTTTTTCGTCCTTCTTCTTCTTCTTCTTCGCCGCTTCCTGCCGGAAGAAGGAGCTCACATCCTGGCTGGCCACGNTTCAGGTCCTGTTGTCCTTCTTTCTCTCCTGCCGTCGGGTGCTTTTTTCTCCAAATCTCAGCCTAGAACCCCACCTGTACCTGCCCCATCCACCACAGATTTGGCCGTCGCTTTTAGGCTATTCTCGGCACCCGGCGCTGTGTTCCCACAATTGATTGATGCGCATATCCAGTCGGCTAAATCTGAATCCCCAAAGTCGGACATCAAATCGCGCTTTCTGACCGCCTTCCTCTCCTTCGTGGGGTTTCTTCTTGGGTTCTTCCTTGTACCGGCTGATGCTTGCTCCACACCTTCCTCTGACCCTCCCTGCCTCGACCGCGGCTATGGACGCGGCTGGGGCTCTTGGGAGGCCGTTTACATGCGGCTTTATCTGGGCTGGCTGGTTCCACGCGGTCTGAACAACCTTGGCCCGAGCCCGTGGAGGGGAGGAGTCCTCTTCGTGATCCGTGCGGTTCCATGCCTGACTGGACGACCTTGGCCTGGTCCTTATCTTCCCAAATCCGACATGTCTAATTAGACTTGCTTGCTCGCTTGCCCTGCCCTGGCTCTCAGCCAAGGTCAAAGTTTCGGTACAGGCACGCGCACTCGCCAGCAGTCTCCGGCGCCGCGCTCAGCCCCGACCCGATCGGCCTGCCGTCAAAGTCGCGGCAGTCGGGCGTCTGGGGGCCGGGCGCCTGTCGCTGGGCCATGCTGAACCGGAACGGCCAAGGGTTAAAGTCCCAGGTTGCCTCGGGCACCGGCTGGGGTCCATCGGCAACCACCACCGGGGCCGGGGTTGGGTAGCTGGCTCGCTCCCTGGTCCAAACGGTAACCTCAACCACGGTTCTGTTGTACCAGCACGTCGTCGCCGGCGGCGCCGCCGCCGCTCCGCCGGTCAGGCGCTTGGTCGGCACAAAGACCTTGGAGTAGGTGAAGTTGAAGGCGAAGCGCTCTGAGCTCAGGCCGGCGTCGACCAGCCTCGTGGATATGTTGGCGAACCGCGGCGCGAAAGGGTTGGCCGACGACGAGATCGAGTACCGCAGGTCCCCGAGCGGCCTGATGACCCACTGGAAGGTCGCGGCGGACATCTCGGGCGGCGACGGCCGGTTGTAGGTGCTGCCGAACGGGTAGCAGCCAAAAGCGGCGGGCTCGGATGTACAGTTGCTGGCGACGCTGGTGAGCGCCGCCGTGAACGAGTACGACCCGGCAGGGAACAACACCATCCCCGCCGGAGACTGGTCAGATCTGCCGGGTATTTGCTCTCGTCCTGCTGTTATATTTCTGTAAGGAGGTGAAGGACCCAGAAAGTATTTTTTATCTCTTTCGTTAGCATGGTTCACGAATCCGAGTGACGCGATATCATGATAGACCGACCTCTGCCAAGGGCGCACCCCGAACGCCACGCCCACCGCAACGGCCA
Organism: Magnaporthiopsis rhizophila; assembly: GCA_003049465.1. Taxonomy (NCBI): domain Eukaryota; kingdom Fungi; phylum Ascomycota; class Sordariomycetes; order Magnaporthales; family Magnaporthaceae; genus Magnaporthiopsis; species Magnaporthiopsis rhizophila. The sequence continues at coordinate 73,259 of PYSS01000119.1, forward strand.
CGATGGCCAAAGTCAGTGCCAGGACTGCAAAACAGACCCTGTACCAGCCTCCCCTCCCCGCGAGCCAGGGCGGGAGTCGCCCACCCGGCTCCATCATCATCTCGCCGCCACCGAGCTCAGCCTTGTGTTCCGCGATCGCGCTTCTCATCCTCCTCTTGCCCGCGTAGGCAAACGAGGGCGGCGGCGGGCAGCACTGCTCCTCCTCCTCCGGCTCCGGCTCCTGCTGCCGCCGTTTTCGTTTCAGTTCCTGTTCCTGGTTCCGGCCCTCGTACAACCCCGGCGAAGACAGCGAGGACATCCTGTGGCCCGAGCGGGTGTGGCTGAGACGGCGCGGCGACTTGGGCGGGATCGCAGGTGCCTCGACGGCCTCATCCTCAGCGATGACTGGCAGCGGCTGCACGTTCCCTACCAGGGATGTGCGGGTTCCCGGCTGGTAAGCCATCTTTTCTTTTTCGCGTGTGTTGTTGTTGTCTCAGCCGAGGCGCGGGGCGTTGCGAGTATACGAACGAGACTGGGGCGGGGGCGCCCCGAGATCCTCAGGAACGCAAGGAGAAAAGGAGGGTATAGGGTAAGATAATCATTGTCCTATGTGTATATCCAGTCATTTGAATGAGTAGAAGAAGAAGCAAAGGAAAATGCAAGCTAGGAATAAAGTGGTGGACAATGAAAGCCGCCGAGGTCCAGTGCATATGCGAGATGGACATTGGGACATTCTCCCACCATCTAGTGGCGCATCTGCCCCTCTCTTCCGTTTTCTCTTGGCTGATGAAATTCATCTCTACTATTTTTTGCCTCCAACTATTAATTAGTTCCAACGTTGGGGCCCCCTTGGTGTCACGAGAAAATCGACAAGCGTTCCAGGGCGTGTGTGTCTGTCCAAAACCGCGCTTGTGCCATCCGAAGTCGCATTGGCCTCGCTTTTTTGCCTTGCTTCTACTTTTCCGACAGCGGTTAGACCTCCGCGACGCCAGATTGCGTCGCTGGAACTATTGCTTTCCGGCATTGTCGGCTTGCGCCGATCCGCGCCAAGCTGAAATGAGCTGACGGCCTGGAATGCCAGCCTCAGCCGCGCTACGCTATTTGATATGCAGCTTGAACTTTGTTCCACTGCATCCCCGTGCGCCAGAAGGAGGGAGCAAAGTGGAAAGAGCAAATAACCAAGATAGCTCTGCATTGCCCGCACATAAATCCCAACAAATGTGCCGATATATATACGTACGTACATCTAGTCTAGACACGCCCTCTACTCGGCCACTTCCTTCGGCTCCTCAGCCACGTACGGCGGCGGGCTCAGGACCTCGCCTCCGTCGACCCAGACCCTGGCCAGCTCCTTCTCCACCTCGTCGTGTCGCTTCTTCCACTCCTCCACCTGCGCCAGCCGCTCCCGGAGCTCGGCCAGCTCCCGCTCCACGTTCATCTTCTCGCGCTCTGTGCCGATCCGCTCAAACGTCCACGCGTCGCCGTTGTCTCCCATGCCGAGGACGAGGTTGTACGTGTGATATTTTTTAAGCGATGCCCTGGTCGAGATTGTGACGAGGGCTGTGTTGGGAGGGAGAGAGGCAGGAAGTGTCAGCTTAGTGTCTCCGCATTTCTGGCGTTAAAAGGGAAATTGGATGAGCCACGTGTAAAAGACTTACTGATGCCCTTATCCTTGCACGTCTCGTAAAGCAGTCCCTCAACGTCGCTGGAGACGGCGCTAGTCCCCTCGTCGATGAATGCGTACTGCGGCTCATGGTAGAGCAGCCTAGCGATGGCCAGGCGCTGCTTCTCGCCACCGCTGAGCACGTCCTTCCATTCCTTGCGCGTGTCCCAGCCGCCCTCGCGATCGGGCAGGTAGCCGAGGCGCGCCTCCTCGAGCACGCGCTTGAGGTCAGCCTCGCTCTTCCTCTTGCCTCGCATGTCGAGCTCGCCGTCTGGGTAGATGACCTGGTCCCGCAGCGTGCCGATGCTCAGGTACGGCCGCTGTGGCAGGAACATGATGCCATCCTCGCCGTTCGTCTTGGGCCTGCTGACCAGCCCGCGGTAGACTGGCCAGAGCCCTGCCAGGATCCTGGCCACCGCGCTTTTGCCCACGCCATTGGGGCCCGATATCTGCCGTCGCCGTTAGGTCCTCCCCGTGTCGCATTCATCCCGTAGGGTCCTGGATATCTGGATGATCCCGAGTGAAGCGGAGAAGGTAGAAAACTCACCAGCATGTGCTCGCCGCGACGGACAACGAGCGATAGCGACTCGATCAACTCCTCGCCTCCCTGGGGGTACAGCGCGGGTGCGACAACGGGCACATTCTCAAGACGGACACCGTCAAAGCCCTTTTGCATGGTACCCTGGACGTCCGAGAGGGAGTAGAGCTCGTTGGAGCGGCCGCGCGCATAGTAGGCGTTGGCATGTACGCGGTGCAGCGTCGAGATGAGGCTGTAGACCCGACTCGTGTATCCAGCAAGTTCCGACAGGTCCTTGATCGAGTACATCATGCGGCCTCCTGCGTCGGCGAGCGACAGCATGAGCCGCTTGTTGGTGATGAACTCCTTCATGCGGCCGCGCTCGCGGCTGCCATCCTGGCTCACAGCCAGCTCTGCCGCTCCGCCGAGGCCTCCCCACTGCGGGAGGAAGACGGGCAGGGAGGACAGCAGGTAGCCGTAAGCACTCCAGCTGTACTTGAGGATGAAGTCCTCGAGAATATTGTACTTGATCTTGAGCATGTAGATGCCCTCCATCCAGTTTTTGAGCGACTTGAACTCGCGGTTCAAGAAGTGCTTTTCCATCTCGGCGCCTCCGTAGAAAGCCACCTCCTCCGCGTTCGCGATGAGGCGGGCGTGCAGGGTCCTGAAGTCGCCCTCCTTGCGGCCCTCGACAGCCTTGAGCTTTCCAAACGGCGGCGAAAGCTTCCTCAGGATCGTGGCCGTAAGGAAGTAGTTGCTCAGCAGCCCCGTCAGGGCCACAGGGCCGAGGGACCGGTAGAGCTGGTAGTTGAACAGGCAGATGTCGACAAACGGCTTCCCGAGGGAAGAATACAGGTTTGCGGCGGCCGCGCAGAACAGCGTCAGGTCCTGCGTGATGAACTGGTCTGCTCCGTGGCCAACTCCGCCATCAAGGTTCGACAGCTTGTAGTAGTTCAAGTTGTCGTTGAGATACAAGTCGTGGATGTAGCGCGTCAGCCTCGTGCGGAAGGCTATGGAGACTTTGGACTCGAGGAATTTGATCATGGCGTTGGTGTACGAGGCAAAGCCACCCAGGCCACACCACTACAGCGTTGGTCGGCACACGCCGGTCACGTCAGCAAAGTGCTCGACGGTGGTTGACGGTAGTCATATCAATATTGGGCAGCACAGGGGCTCAAACCTTGACTATTCCCCACAGGAACGCCTTCCCGTTGCCAGCCACCAGATCGCGCACGATCTCACCATCAAGCCGGGCGACCACCAGGGACAGGTACGTCCGGAGCATCAGGAACACGCCATGGCTCACGAGCAGGCCAGCCTCCTTGCTGGACCAGCGGGGGATCATGATGCTCATCAGACTCAAGAACTGGTGGAGGAAGGCCAGATTCAAGCCCGGCTTGGTTTGGGCGCCCGGCACGGAGCCATCGAGGCCAGAGACGCGCGGAGGGTTGAGGAATAGGCGGCGGTGCGCCTCGAATGTCAGGGGCTTCGTCTTGTGGATGACGACCTTGGAGGTGCCGTCCTTGTAGGGGACATAAATAGTGCGGGAGCCGTCCTTGTGCGCCAGCCACGAGTTCGTCCGCACCAGCTTGCGCCCCTGCTCCTTCTCCAGGCTTCGACTCCGCCACCACCTGCGGCCGCCGGCGCCGGCGAGGACGATGGAGGCCGCGAGGGCGAGGGTCGCGAGCAGGCGCGCGGTGCGCGATGTCTTGTCCAGCCTCGAGCGGATGGCGGCCGTGTACTTGTCGAGGAAGGCCGCGATGGCCTGCTCGGCCGCCGAGTGGCGAAGGGTGGATTGCACCGTCATAGTGGCCACGCCACGGCCTCAGCTGTCGGTGGGCCGGTGGTCCGGGCCTGTCCCTGTCGTCCGGGTCCTGTTGCGGTCTTGTCGTTCGGGCAGGGTGCGGGCGGCGCGGCGGCGCGGAGCGGAGGAGACAAGCCGAGGTGCGGTCGCGGCAGGCGGTTTCAATGCGTGCATGGGGAGGTTTCTAGGAAGAATCTAGTTCGTGTTTCTCGATCAGGGATGGTGTCCCCTGTTCAGCGGTTTGCGTCGGTCGGCATCATCGGGTCGGCAGCGAGGCTCCGGACGTTGGGCGTTGGCGGCATTGTCGTGTTGTCGCAACGGCTGGCATGTGACGCGAGACCCGTCAGCCCGCGGCGCATTGTCCGAGGCAAAGCCACCCGGCTGGAGAAGCGGAGCCCCACCGCCAACCAGATTGGCGAGCTGTCCTCCCCAGATTTTGGCCGGATTTGGTGACGTCTTCAGGTGGGAAGTCACATGACCCTGCCACTTGCCCGTCCTCGTGACCAGGCTCTTGTGACGGTTTCTGCGACGAGCGTGAGCGGGAAAGGTTGGCCTGTGAGCGGCGGCTGGCGCAGGAGAGGCGGTAAGGAGTTCTTGGGCAGCGCTTGTATGTACACGTAGGGCGCCGGCGGCGGTTGGTTATGGGACGGTGCATTCACTTAGATCTCTCCTATTCGCTGTCGGCACAAACTAATTCGGCTGCCGTTGCCTGACTGGCTAACCCCCAAAGCAACCCATATGCTGCAATGCGCCGATGCAGCATCACAGCTTCATGTATTTTACCCCGTTGTCCGGCACGCAAGTGATTCCGACTAAGAATCGTGCCCGCCCCTGGCTCGACCGGGCTCGATTGGGCTGGGTCTAGCCAGACCCGATGGATCGACAGACCTCCAAGCGCTGGCTGTTGGTGTTGCGCCTGCACGCGCCTCAGGTCGCCGGCCTTCGCTCCCCGACGTTGATGCCTCAGCAAGCCTCCCCTGTCCTGCCGTGGCGCCCCGCGTTGTGAGTGGACGGGCTGGGCCTTGGAGTCGGGGCGTATCACTGTCGCGGGCGGCAAACGCTCGCGCCTCGGCCCAATCAATTGGCTCGGGGCCGAGTTGCGATGGGGCGACCTTGCCAAGAGAGATCAATGTCTTTTCTTTCTATATTGGGTGCGCCGCCCTGGTTGGTCCGACAAGCAACGCCCCTCCCATCCATCCGCCCGCACGTCCCTTGGGGGTTTGGTGCTCCCATCCTGCAGGCCGCTTCTTGTGGTTGTGTGGACCGGGTGGGACTGGCGGCGGCCCGCCATCCATTTCCCACCACGATGTTGGTTGGGTTGAACACAAAGATGGATGGGAATGTGCTGGTATGTACCGTGCTAGCCTGGCTGGAGTCGGTCCCATCGTTGATGAACCTGGCTGGTTTGGGCTCGGGGATTACTTCCAATGTTGAAAGGCGCCTGTGGCGGTTGCTTCCCTGTCTCCTTGGTGTCATCGCTCCACAGGGTAAGGACAAGGTCCAGTCTGACTCTGCCGTCTATGCTTGACCCGGCTGTCTGCTCTGCTGTGCCGAAGGCAATTCTGCACACATTACAAACACACCTAACTGGCAGAGCAAACAAGGTTGTGAGCGGCTGATATCGCCACATGCCTATCGGGACAGCATGAGGAGATGCAGAGCATCTTCTCGGAAAGCATCGCGGTCTCTTTAATTAGTAAAAGGTTAAACGGTCAAATGGTCAAAAGACGACCGGGACCCGAGGTACCATTCAGCATAAACCGAGGATCCTCATCTGTGGATGGCCGACAAGGGAAACAGCCCGTGGGGAGCAGAAAATAAGATACACCGGACGCCCACTGGGCAAGCTAGCACAGCTCCAGCCTCTAGGACCCGGCATTGGCCCTTGGATACTGGTGGCCGAGACAGCTGTGAACCACATGCAACCCCTTCCGGTCCTGCAAGCTGCCAGCCACTCACAGTAAGACCAGCAGACGTGTGTGCTGGACGTGGTGGATATGTGCTAGTATCCAATGTGTCCCTCAATGGGCTCTGGGCGCATTAGCAACCGAGCATGCAACAACTTCTGGGTCCAAGGACGGCTGGAGACTGGGATCCGATTGGGCTGCGCGACTGGGCAGGTCAGAATTTGAATTCATCAGAATTTCTCCATGCACAACCCATAGGTGTAGAGGTAAGCATCAATGGAAGCATCAAGCAAACAGCAAAGTGCATACTTTGTTCCCCACGAGCAGATGGTCCATTAATGCAAGGCGGATGCGCATCGTAGAATCGCGTGCTCGGGCGACCGTTGCACTACCAGCCGATGCTACAGCACTCTGATGTCGCCCAAAAAGGGCAGGGGCCCGGCCTGGTCGGGGCGGCTCATTAGCCTGGGTAATTTGATCTCAGCAGCAGAACCCACTCACACCTGCGGAATCCATCCACCCCAGCCCGACCGCAATTCGGATTTCTGTTCCCCAGGGCCCATGGCCCCATTTGCTCTGCCTGCGTTGCGCGCCGTCCTGCCTCTCCCTCCGGGCCTGCCCATCTTAAAGGCGAGCGCAAATCATCTCGCTTGTCAAACCAGTGACTTCTTCAGCCTCCCGACGCCCCGGCCGCTCCCACGCCCATCCTCCTCCGTTTTTTTTTTCGCCTCCTCTTTTCCAGCGGCCGCCTGCATCTGGCATACTTTTTGCTGTCGCTTCTAGACTTCATCCCTCAATTCTGCATCGCAAGAGCCAACAAAAGAGCACTCTCCCGTTTTGAGACTTCCTTTTCTTCCAGCCGGGCTCTTTGGCAAAAAAACCCCTCTTTCATCCCGACTTTTGGCCTGACCTGTGCTTGCTTGCTTGCTTGCTTGCCGTCTCTGCTTCTGCTCGAGCACTTCCCCTTGTCAGCCTCCTTTTGCTCCGACCCCACGGCGACGACACGGCGGCAGGACCAGACTCGCTTCTCGGCACTCTCCTGTTCTTCTCCTCCTTTTTATCTGAGTTTATCTCGCTCGCCGTTGCCGCCAGCCCGTCGCCTCGCCCAGCCTGCGCACCCACTTCGGCTGCTGCCAGGGTCCCCAACAACGCTCCACGGGAGAAGCAAGGGGCCTGCCTAGGCCTTTTGACCTCATTAGAGTGAGTGACTTTGTCAGTGCGCGACCTTCCCAGCCCACCGCGGACGCGACTCAATCGTCTCTTCTCCTGCTCGCCTCGTCCTCTCCTTCTCTCGTCCGTCCCCAAAGGCACGCGTTTGTCTGCATCGATCGCTCGAGGACTCTTCGGCGCGACTTGAGGACAAGCCTGGCGGCTTTCGTCAGCAGATCTACCGCGGCGGCTTTTGTCATCTAAAGTTGCCAGCACAAGTCCGCGAGAAGGCTGCGAAGCCATTTTCAATTTTCAATTCTTTCGACATCCCTGTTTTCTGGCGTCCTCCATTTGATCTTCTCCTTTATACTTTTTATTTTTTTCCATCCTTCCTTGTACCCATTTTTCGGTGGCTTTCTTTGGCATTGTGTTCCGCTTCTTGTCTTGTTTGCTTTTTACTTTTGCTCTGCTGCCCGAATTCGACCCAAAAGCCTCTCTAACCGCCACCCGTCATTCAATTCGAGCAGAGACCCGAAATGTCTCGCGACACACCAGCCAAGACACCCGCCGCAATAGCACAAAGCTCCAAGGAAAAAGAGATGCTTACCCCCGAGGATGGGACGGCCGCGAAGAAGGGGAGGGGGCTTCTACACGTTCCTTCAAGGTCGTCGTCGCAAAGAATCCAGCCATCTCCAACGGCAACCGGCCTGAGTGGCGCGACCGCCGGCGACCCGAGAGACAGCGTCGATGGGCAGTCGAAGGAATCCAAGGGGAGCAATTTCGGCCGTCGGCGCAACGGGAGCGCATCCAGCAACCACTCTGCCGTCGTTAGCAGCCAGACCAACACACCAGCCAACTCCCAGCCGAGCTCACCTGCCGTCCAGGCCCCGAAGCGCAAAAAGGGCGGACTGCTGGCGCTGTTTGGTTGCTGCGGTGTCCCCGACAGCGCGAACGCCCTCGAGAACGGCGACCACCCGCTCCCAAGCCACAAGGTCGAGAAGATCCCCACACGTCCCGCAACGGCGAGCCGGAGGACGGCGACTCCGTCCGAACAACCCAGCTCGAGCAAGACGCAGCTCTACGAGAAGGAGCAGACGCAGCCGACCCAGAGCAACTCCGACTCGTCTAGGACGAAGCGCGCCTCCGCCTCGACGAATCACGACCAGTCTACCGTCGGCGACCGGGACACAGAATCTAAGCATGCTGCCCAGTCTGGTAGCGCCGCTCCCGTGGTTACTGTCGACCCGCCCCGCCCACTCGACGCGGATACCTCCAAGTCGGCAGCCAGTGCTAGTGCATCCCAGCCGCCACCACAAGACGACGATGGCGACGTCGAGATGGAAGATGAAGATTCGTCTCAAGCCCCGATAGCCCAGCAGGACGCCAACAAACTTTCCCAGAAGCTGCCTCCTCCGCCTCCGGGGCCGATCCCTGGAACGGGCGCCTCCGACAACTCGGCTACAAACACCGAGACTGCTGTGGTCCCCGCGCCACCGCAGCAGCCCGAACAGAAGTTTCTTCTCCCCCCAATCCAGCCCCAGTTTAAGGGCAAGAAGTGTCTCGTCCTCGATCTTGACGAGACTCTGGTGCACAGTTCTTTCAAGGTATGTGGTTCTGGAAGCCCTCGGAGTCGCCACACTCACTGCCTACCGATTTCTAATTGGGACAATGTTGCAGATTCTCCACCAAGCCGATTTCACCATCCCTGTGGAAATCGAAGGCAATTATCACAACGTCTATGTGATCAAGCGCCCAGGAGTTGATCAGTTCATGAAGCGAGTCGGCGAGCTTTACGAAGTCGTCGTGTTCACCGCATCCGTGTCCAAGGTACGAAGCGTTCATTCCATGATTGCGTATATCTATCAATTGACTAACATCCCTTTTCCCCCGTTGCAGTATGGCGACCCGCTCCTCGACCAGCTTGACATCCACAAGGTCGTCCACCACAGGCTCTTCAGGGAGAGCTGCTACAACCACCAGGGCAATTACGTCAAGGATTTGTCCCAGGTTGGCAGGGACCTGAAAGACACCATTATTATCGACAACTCGCCTACGTCGTATATTTTCCACCCCCAACACGCCGTTCCCATCAGCAGTTGGTTTTCGGACGCACACGACAACGAACTACTAGACTTGATACCCGTCCTCGAGGATCTGGCCAGCTCCAACGTACAGGACGTTAGCTTGGTTCTTGATGTCACTCTTTAAGGCTCTTGCTGCCTTGTTCCCTTTGTCGCTCTTCCCGTTTAATCTTTTTCTACAGTCTCTTATTTCCTCCTGTCAACTCCTCGCAACAATCCCAGTCTCGCCTATTGCAGCAGATTTCAGAACTTGTCCCTCATAGCGGAAGGCGTTTGGACGATATTGCTGGTTGCCGCGTAAATGCTCTACTGTTTAATATCCTATACATATCACGACAGCTCCTAGAGTGGTCCAGTGGCTTGGAGGGGTGGCAACGCCGGGTACCGACGCCTGAGTTGAACCTGGCCGCCCTTGGCCACAGCAGGCATGGAGCGAACAGTTTGAGCCTACTTCTCGTCTTCTCCTCCCCCCCATTCTCTCATTTTCTCACTTTTCTTTTTTGGTTGAGCAAAATATGGGGGTGTTCGAGTTAGGGACCAGGCCTCCTCAGCCGCCCCCCAAGCCCTGGCCTGGATTTCCCTCCTCTTGATGGCGATGCTGCGCACAAAACGGAATCGGATCCCTCGATCGATAATATGTCACATCCATATACAAAGTCAAGGCGGGTTCTTTTCTGGAAGGGATTTCCAAGCTGGGAAATATGTCATTTTCTTCGTTCTTCAAACTTAGCCCCTCCTTTTTGGCTTTACTCAGGTTTCTTTTTTCTTTTTGTTATTTTCTATTCCCCGTGGTCTTCTTCATTCGCACGACTGTTCTCAGTGTCATTGTTTGGGGGTTGGTAGTATCAGTGAAAAGTGAGTTAGTTGAGAGTGATGACGGGCGAGTTGCAAGGGGCAGGAGAAGAAGAAGGCGACTCGGAAGGCAAGATAGTCGCATGTAACGACCAGATATCCTGCAGGCAGACTGGGCTGGCGGGACGGCACAACTCACTCACTCCCTAGGATGATGAACTCAGGGGGAACCTATCCCGGCCCATTCTGTGCCTGGCTAAATCGCGGAGGACGGTGCTACACGTTGGTTATGGAGGAGAAAGCTAGGTGGTCATGGCGGTCGATGTTGTAAATCTTGTTTATATATTACAGAGTAGATATACGGCTGCCTTTTTGTTTTGTCACTCTTCGACACTTTCGACATGTTCTTTCCAACTGTGGCCGAGAGACTCGAGATGCAAGTCGCTCATGCATTTAAACGGGCGATGTGTCCTTCGCTTCTGCTAAGTGCATGTTATCTTCTCCACCTCCATGCCATGTGGGCCGGCTACTGTATGGACCTGGCTCAAGCTCGGTGGGTCCCCTGGCGCAGGTTCCATTGCTTGTGAAGGAAAATCGTGGCCTCAATTCAGCGGAATTAAAGCGCCCGAGATATTTTGTATTTGGCAGGCCGCACCCACACGCGATAGATACCCCAGATCATCCGTCTTCCTGTTCCCCCGAATTGAGCAGCTTCACCACTGGCATCGTCTTTTTTTTCTCTTCTCACTTTTTGCGACATCCTCCATATCCCTCTTTTCATAATAATGGTAAGTCCTGTGTCCCTCTCTATGCCCGGCCTCGACTCGGCGCGCGACGAGAGGACGAAAGACCCAGCTCAACGCACGCACGCGACCTGGTTTTTTTGAGCCCCGAAATCCTAACTCTCCTTCTTTACTCCTCGCGGCAGGCTTCCCCAAGGTCCGATTCGCCCGTCAACGCCCCCGCGGCGTCGTCGGGCGCCAGCACCGCCCGTCCTTCCTCCCCGACTCCGCCCGGCGGCGCCAGGACCGCCATCCGGCGCAGGGCCGCGGCCGACCAGAAGGAGAAGATTGCAAATGCCAGGCCTAGCAGCACCCGCGCCGCCGGCGCCGGTGGCAGCACTAGCACTATGCTGAGTACGTCTTTGTCTTCGCCGTGCTAATTCCTGCGCCGCACGCGCGCGCGCAAAGCAGCTAGCTCAGCTTGCTAACAATGTCCCTACGACTTGCCTGCGTATAGGGCTGTACACGGACGAGTCCCCCGGTCTGAAGGTTGACCCCGTCGTTGTCCTGGTTCTGTCTCTCGTCTTCATTTTCAGCGTGGTCGCGCTTCACAGTATGCAACCCGTTCCCATTACTTCCCCCAGTGATCTAAAATGACCTGCTAACGAAAACCCTCTCTTCGCGTTTTCCAGTCATCGCCAAGATCACTCGCAAATTCTCGAGCTAAATGGTGCGAACCGACGTTTAACGATTGGGAACGGGACGCGCTCCCATGCGACTGGGACGGGCTGCCCGGGTTGGATTTTGGGTCGCGGATGCCGAGGTGGCTGGCTACTGAGTGAGAGGATGGGACCGCGCTGCCTACGACAAAGGGTAGTTGACGTCGTCCGGCTATATCACCCACCCATCATGGAGTGGCATGCATCATTGCGCCAAGTTGGGTTATGAGGGACCACGCAAATATGGGATGGGGCGTCTGCGTCTGCTTGGTTGCGGGAGGTGGTGCTCTTCGACAGTGTGCTCAGCCCACTGTCACTTTTCTTGGGTTTATTCGTGTATAACAGTGCGTTTGTCTAGACAAAAACGAAAAGAAGATGAAGTTTTTGTCGGTCATGACACGACTGCCCCGGTTGACCGGGTTGTCTTGGTTGTGTGAGATGAAAGAGACAAGGAAGGGTCTACAATTCCGGGAGCCCTTCGGGCACTGTCAACATTGAATGTAGGTGACTTTACTCGTTTGACGCTGCGATTGTTGTAGTCATAGACCATACATATTGACAGGTCCAAAAGACGGGTTCCGGCGGTCATCACAATCGAATTCCAACGGAGCGATTAGCCGGGCCACGTCTTCGGTAGGTGGCGGAGTCGAGATGGATGGGAGGGGCGCGTCGTGAAGACGAATACGTGGTATTATTCGGGTCATTGGCTGTCCGATCCATTGTGCGGCGCCACGCCAAGGTTCAAGGTTGCCAGAGACAAGGGGGACTGTATAGTAAGCATAAGCATGAAGACGCAAGCGCCGTGAGGCGTGATGTTGAATGAAGCGTGAACCCCCCTGCGTGCGGCTTGGGGCAGACGGGGCGCGTCATCAGGGGAAGCTCCCAGCCTAGTTGTGGGGCCCCGGGACCCGTCTCACGGTTGACCCTGTACAACGGTGGATGCGCAGCACATCCTATTCCACCTTTGTGGGCCAAGACATGCCCAATCGTCGCTCCATTGAACTGCCAGGCAGCTCCGATGCAAAATCGGGCTGGTGGTGAGAGGTAGCATGGAAGGGGTCTTGGTGTGCTTGCCTCGTGTTTGCTTATCCTGACGACCTAGATAGGTTTTTCGTGGGTCCCTGATACGAGTTGGATCGGGTCCGGATTACCAAGAGGCGTCCACGATTACATGCCGGTTGTCTCTGCGAGCTGGGTTGTGTGTCGTTCTGTGAGCTATCTAACACAAATTTTGCTCCTTTAAAAGACATGCTTCTCCCTCATCCCAGCACTCGCAGCTGGAAGTTGTGGCAAGTGAGAGAGCCCGCATCGTGACTGCACTGCGACCAGTGACGTAGCTCATCCAGCTCGCCTCCCCCACCATTGCCTGCTCCTGCCTCACGTTAACTGCTCTGTCTTTATTGCGCCTGCGACAGCATAGCCCCCAGTATCATTTCATTTGCCATTCTCACATAATCTTTCTCGAAAATAAGCACCTACACTCACTGCGCCTATCAACCTCCTTGCCATTAAGACGGAGACAGCCGCAACTCGCCATGTCTGGGCAAACGCCCACTCCCATGGCCTCCCGCAGCCATGGCGGTGATAATCTCGATACCGACCTCGGTGCCGGCGAGGAGGCGCCTCCCGCATACGGCGACCATCTTGACCAGCTGCAACTGAGCCAGGCCGGCTTTGAGGCTGGCGCTGCCGTTACCAGCGATGGTCGCGTCGACATCAACATCCACCAGACCAGCGGCAGGTTCAGGGACCTGCTGGCCCCCGCCCTGCGCTCTCAGGTCTTTCCGCGCGAGAAGGCCGCGGACCTGCCGCCGTCCTACGTGCCCCCGAGCCTGGGCGGCCAGCCCGGCCAGGTGCCGCCGCCGCAGCTCAATGTCGTGGTGCAGATTGTGGGCTCGCGCGGCGACGTGCAGCCCTTCGTGGCTCTGGGCAAGACGCTCAAGGACACGTACGGCCACCGCGTCCGCATCGCCACCCACGCCACATTCAAGTCCTTCGTCGAGGAGAACGGGCTCGAGTTCTTCAGCATCGGTGGCGACCCGGCCGAGCTCATGGCCTTCATGGTGAAGCACCCAGGCCTGATGCCTGGCTTCGACGCCCTCAAGGAAGGCGAGGTCTCCAAGCGCCGCAGGGGCATCGAGGAGATCCTCGTCGGCTGCTGGCGCTCCTGCATCGAGGCCGGCGACGGCTCCGGGCCCGCCCCGCCCACCCACCGGCCCAATGAGCCCCTGGATGACCGCTACGTCTTCGGCGAGGGCTCGCACCGGCCCTTTGTTGCCGACGTCATCATCGCTAACCCGCCGAGCTTTGCTCACATTCATGTCGCCGAGAAGCTGGGAATTCCCCTGCACATGATGTTCACGTGAGCGCTCTTGTTATCATCGGTCTCGCTCACGCCGCACGCTGTTGAATGAGCGAGCACTAACAGCACCCCATGACGGGATAGCATGCCGTGGACTCCGACAAAAGCGTTTCCTCACCCATTGGCCAACATTCAGTCCACAAACACCGATGAGGTCATGACGAATTATGTCTCGTACGCCCTTGTCGAGATGATGACCTGGCAGGGACTTGGCGACGTGATCAACCGCTTCAGGACCAGTATGCTGGATCTGCATCCCCTCTCGCTCATTTGGGCCCCAGGCCTTCTCACGAGGCTCCAGATTCCAACAACGTACTGCTGGTATGTATGGGCCTGCCCTGCCCCTTGAACATGTTCAGGTGGAGTGGCCGGCTGACAAGCGGGATGGATATAATCTGTGCTAAAACGACACCTCTAGGTCCCCTGCCCTGATACCTAAGCCAAACGACTGGGGAGGCCAAGTGTCGATCGCCGGCTTCTACTTCCTCAACTTAGCCTCCTCGTACACCCCCGAGCCAGACCTAGCGGCGTTTCTTGCCGCCGGCCCACCTCCAGTCTACATTGGTTTCGGCTCCATCGTTGTCGACGACCCGAACGCTCTGACCAGGACGGTGTTCGATGCAGTATCCAAGACGGGTGTCAGGGCTCTTGTGTCCAAGGGCTGGGGAGGCATTGGTGCCGACTCAGTCGGGATTCCAGATGGGGTCTTTATGCTGGGTAACTGCCCTCATGACTGGCTGTTTCAGCATGTCTCCTGTGTCGTTCACCACGGCGGCGCGGGGACTACAGCTGCGGGAATTAAGCTGGGAAAGCCAACAGTTGTGGTGCCCTTCTTTGGTGACCAGCCATTCTGGGGATCCATGATAGCACGGGCGGGAGCGGGTCCCGAGCCAGTCCCATACAAGCAACTGACGGCCGATACGCTGGCTGCCGCCATCCAAGAGGCACTGAAGCCTATCACACTAGCCAGAGCCGAGGAGCTGGGCGCTAGGATCCGGGAGGAGCAAGGAACAGACCTCGGAGGCAAAAGTTTCCACGACCTTCTCGATACTGACGGCCTCCGCTGCTCTTTGGTCCCCAGCAGAGTCGCTGTATGGAGAGTTAGGCGCTCCAAGGTCAAGCTGTCTGCTCTGGCCGCAGCCGTCTTACTTCGTGAGGGCATCATCAGCCAACCCGATCTCAAGCTGTAAGCGCTGCTATTTGTCGAGTCTGAAAAGCACCCTCTATACGGCATGGCCCCTTGCTGACATGAGCGCTTCAACAGATATCGCCCCAAGGAGTACATAACCGAAGAGCAACCATGGGACCCGATATCGGCCGTCACGGCAGCACTCCTGGGTGACGTAGGCAGCATTGCCATGGCGGTCGCGGACCTGCCTCGGGAGCTATTCAGGAGCGCCAAAAAGGCCACAAGCGGGACTGGCACTCCATCTACGCATGGGAAATCCAAGTCGCAGTCGTCCAGGACCGGCTCACAGACGGATGTGACTTCAGTCGCAGCAGCTTCCACAGAAGCCGCTTCTGGCACCTCGGACGCTTCCAGCGCAGTCTCCATTCCGACTCCAGCCCTGTCTAGGGACACGACAGATGCGCAAAGCGAGAGGCAGCCTCTTTCCAAAGCGTCGAGTGGCCTCTCGGCTCTGGCCTCGCCGCAGGGAAGTACCGCCAGCCTACCCCAAAGCGACCAGGCATCGAGCCGCCAGAGTCAGCGCGCCGGTGAGGGCTCGAGCCAGAACCAAACCTCGCCACCCCGTGCGACGTTCAATACCGCCATCGACACTAGCAAAGGCGTGGCGCGCATAGTTGAAACGGGTATGAGGACTCCCATGAACTTCTGCCTCGGCCTGGCTCGCGGCTTCAGGAACACGCCGCTGCTCTATAACGACGACACGGTGCGTCCTCAAGAGCGAGTCACGGACCTCAGCTCCGGATTGAAGGTTGCCGGCAAAGAGTTTGGACTGGGGCTGTACGACGGGATATCCGGCTTGATCACGCAGCCACTGAAGGGGGCTCAGAAAGAGGGCGCCGTTGGAGCCGTCAAGGGCTTCGGTAAGGGCATCGGCGGCTTTTTCCTGAAGCCGGCTGCGGGTGCTTGGTCGATACCAGCATACGCAATGCAGGGTGTGAATGCAGAGTTCCGCAACCGCTTCAGCAAGAGCTGGCAGAACTACATCATCACGTCGAGGCTCGCCCAGGGCAAGGAGGATCTTGAGCGCTCGTCGCGCCAGGAGCAGGATGACATAAGACTCCGCTGGGTGTCGAAAGAGTCGGAATTGGAGGGGTACTATCGACTCAAGAACAAATCCAAAGAGTCTCAGGAGGGACATCGCTCACTGCCGGTCTCGCCCTTGCCTTTACCTGGGCCTTCGACCACGACGTCGATTGTCCAGCCCTTGGTGGCGTCCTCGTTGGCGGCTGCTGCCGGCCCGTCGACAGCGGCTGGTAGCGGACCGTCCTTTTCAGGCGAACCTCCCAAGACAGGGTTTCGGCACACATGGAACCTCTCGTTTGATAAGCGCAAGCGGTTGCGTGCCCAGAAGGATGCCTGGGCCGCAAGGCAGGCGGCGGCAGGTGCCGGAGGAGCCTCGGCTCCTGAGGTGATTCACAGTGACGAGATGGAGCGTGCTATACGAGAGTCAGTGCAGCAGACGTCGAATGGCAACGCTGAGGAGGATGCCCATGTCGAACGGGCGATACGGGCCAGTGTGGACGAGCTGCGCCTGATGAGTGCGGCGGTTGACAATAGTCGGGGCCATGGCTCCAGAGATGTGCCTTCATCCTCATCTGCTGCCACCTTCTCGCCTACATACGACATAACAGACGAGGAGTACCAAGCCCTCATAGAGGAGGCTGTCAAGCAGAGCTTGCGAGCACAGGCATCACCATACGGCCCAGATGGAGAATACTCTGGGCCGAGCGCAGGAAACAGCGGTGGAGACGATGAGGAGGAGCTCAGGAGGGCGCTCGAGGAGTCGCTGGCGGTTGGAAAACCCACCCACAACGGAGAGGACGACGAGTCACTAAGACGGGCTCTGCAAGAGTCGGAAAGTGCACACCAGGAGAAACAGCGCATGGAGGCTGCGGCGCTGAACGAGGAAGAGGTTGTGCTCGCCTACGTCAAGAGGCAGAGCCTGGCCGAGGAGGAATTCCGGAGACAAATGGCCAAGGGTAAAGAAGCCGAGGGTGCGGGGGAAGAGCAGGACGAGGATTTGAGGCGAGCCTTGGAGGAGAGTCTCAAGCCGTCGGGATCCATTGGCCTCCTACCAAAAGAGGGACGATGACCAGACGGACTACCAGAGCCGTTCACCGCCCATGACGTCCTGAAAAGCGATCGTTCGGTCAGTGAGCTAGGACCACGGCGGCTATGCCTCAGCGCGAGTGCGCTGAGCAGGGAGGCAGGCGGATGGGCATGGTGTTGGCAAAAGTAGGAAAAACATACAGGACGCCCTAGAAAGACAGTAGAGGCAAGTTATCTAGCAGACGAGGGCTGTCATGCGGTCGCGTCCTGGTCTTATACCTTTGTCAATCGGAAGTGGCTGGACATGTCTAGAATATGCCTTGTCGAAATGCGAGACGACGTTGACAAACGGCAAAACACATGCGGACCGCGACTGCTCCGGTGACGCGCCTGTGGCAGCACAGTCAGTTTTCAATCCATGCCGGACGCGAATCCAACGAGCCGAAGTCTCCCTCGGATTGCTTGACCTATTTCGAACAGCTGCACGCATCGCCGGGCCGAGGGAGCGGGAAAAAAAGAAGCAGGGGAGAACAGAAAGCGGTCGAAGCGGTGTAGAAAAAGAGAGATGAAAGACGAAGGGGGAGCAGTCAAGCAGTATTTTGGTTTGGCCGACATTGGACGAGCTGACGACCGCACCGGCTTGGCGAGGGGTGCCTACTTATGCAACCCAACCGCCCGGCTCGAGAAAACCTTAGGCTGCAGTTGGCTCGGGCATGGACCGGCGCACGGCCCGAGGCACGTCAAAATGTCGCGGGCATGGCGGGCGCATGACGATGGTACGCGGCTCTGAGCCGTATGTGTTGTTTTGCCGCTTGATATGCTGGCTGGTGGTTGGCGCAACAAAAATGTTGTGTTGATATCAGCCGGGTGGGAGGTGGTGGCTTTGGGGAGTTGAGTCCCGTCGTGATTATATCTATCAAATTATGAGAGCAATGCTGATGGCATCTCCGCCCAGCCAGCGGCACTGGATATAGAGCTCGCAACGCCCAAGAAGCACCCACACACAACACACACACACACACACACACACACACACACACACACACACACACACACACAGCGTCGGCTTCGTCCGAGGTCCCCGTCCGGCGCTGCAGAGTGCTGTAAATACGTCGTCTGCCCCGTGGCTCGCAAACAAAGCCTTGATGCCGTCCTCGGGCATAACTATGAAACTGCAGCCCCCTCGCATACGGTTGAGAGGCGGCGTTCTTGCCGTCCACCTGCCACCGCGCCAAGACGTGTCGGCCGAAGCCCAGGCTCGAGTCCCATCAGTTTATCTTCTTGGCCCTGGCTCGGATGCGGCTGCCGGATGCCGGATGCAGCCTGTGTCGACGCGGCCTAGCCTGCAGATTTCAGATGCTCATCCGCGTCTCTCTTGCTCTCTCCTCCCCTCCATCTTTCCCTCCTTTTTTCTGGGGGAAAGTCGACTACGTACTCTTATACCCATCTATATGAAGCAGACGCACACACCCCCAGTTTTCCCTTTCCCCTAAAAAGTCTCTTCCCTCTCCCCGCTCTCCCGCTTGACCCCCGTCATGGCGAGCAGTGGCACAAGCGGTGCCGACGACCGGCTTGTTCTCCCTCCCATGCCCCCACTGTCCCCCATCCTCTTACCCCATCGTCAACGCGGCAACAACCACCACCACCACCAGCAGCAGCAGCAGCAGGCCGAGATGAGTAGCAGCGATGCAACAGCAGCAGCAGCAGCAGCAGCGTCAGCAGCCGACTCGGACGGCGGCACGCTGACGCCGCACGAGGAGACGCTGCCGGCGGGCGTGCCGTTTAGCGACAGCAGTGAGGGCGGCAGCGACGGCGACGGCAAGAACCAGCCGCCCGCGTTCCGGCCGACGAGCGACTTCCTGCTGGCCTTCACGGCGCTGGCCATCATCTCGCTCGGCGCCGCGTTCGACGCCACCAGCCTGTCGGTGGCGCTGCCCACCATCAGCGTCGCGCTGGGCGGGTCCGCGCTCGAGGCCTTCTGGTCCGGCACGTCGTTCCTGCTCGCCAGCACGGTGCTGCAGCCTACCGTTGCTGGACTGAGCAACATGTTTGGGCGGAAGAATGTGAGTGAGCGCCGAGCATGTGACGAGGAGGGTGAAGGGTGGGGTGTGTATTATTGATTTGAGGACATTCATGCTGACTTTCGACTATAGCTCATATACGGGACCTTGGTTCTGTTCCTGGCCGGCTCCTTGGTCGCTGCCCTGGCCAGCGACTTTACGATTCTCATCGTAGGGCGCACGATCCAGGTGGGTTCCTATCTGGAGCAGACCGTAAACCCTCCCAAGATTCCAAGACTGACGTCCAAAGAAAGGGAGTCGGCGGCGGCGGCCTCATCGCGCTGACAGAGGTGGTCATCACGGACCTGGTGCCGCTCCACGCGCGCGGCACCTGGTTCTCGGTGCTGAGCGCCGTGTGGAGCGTGGGCACCGTGTCGGGCCCCCTGATCGGCGCTGGCTTCGCGCAGAACGTGAGCTGGCGCTGGATCTTCTGGATCAACCTGCCCATCATCGTGCTCGCGGGCATCTTCGTCGTCCTGTTCCTCAACCAGGCGCCCATCCCCGGCGGAATACGCGAGAAGCTGGTCGCCTTCGACTGGACGGGATCCGCCATCTTCACCGTCAGCTCCACGGCGTTCCTGTTCGGCATCACGACCGGAGGCATCATGCATCCCTGGTCGTCGTGGCGCGTGCTGGTGCCTGTGCTGGTGGGAGCGGCCGGAATGGCTGTGTTTGGCGTCTACGAGTTCACGGTGGCCAAGCAGCCTATTATCAGCAGGCGGATATTCAACAATGTGAGTAGTCTGGCCGTCTGTGTCGTGTGATTGGGGAGATGATTGGTGCTGACTTGAGGGTTCACAGTGGGACATGATTGTCAACTACATCATGACCGTCTTCCACGGCGCCATCTTGTGGTCCATTGTGTTTTTTCTCTGTAAGCTTCACTTCACCACCCAAGGATGCATAGTCGGGGCGTGGCTGCTAACACCGTCGCCTACTATAGTGCTATACTACCAGGCCATCAAGCTCGTGAGTGATCATCCTCTGCCGCCAAAACAGAAAGACATGTTGCTGACGCCGAATTGCTGCAGTACTCTCCCGTCGTCTCGGCCGTCGCCGCTCTCCCAGAGACTCTGACGATTGCGCCAGCCGGCATGGTTGTGGGCATTGTAGCGGCCTTGACTGGGTTGGTCCTCTCTCCCCCTACTTTCGTGGCTCTATTAAGCTAACGCAGTAGTTACTTCTGTTCACACCCAGCCACTACCGCTGGTCAATCATAATAGGCTGGGCTCTCACAACCCTCGGCTGCGGTCTGCTCTGGCTTCTTTCGCCAGACACCTCGGTGGCCCAATGGATATGGCTCAACATCCCAGTTGGCATCGGCACAGGAATGCAAGTCAACCGTCACTCCTCATACGTATATGTATATACCGTTCAGCCGCTGACTCCTACGCCAACTACAACAGGCTTTTCCCCGCCATGGCCCTCTCGATCCAGGCGGCGTGCGAGCCCGAGCTGAACGGGCAGGCCGCGGCCTTCTTCTCGTTCCTGCGGACGTTTGGGCAGGCCATCGGCGTGGCCGTTTCGGGTTCCATCTTCCAAAACGCGTTCCGGGGGCGCCTGGCGGCGCTGCCGGCGTATGCGGCCGTGGCCAACGACTTCTCGCGCGAGGCCACGCTCATCGTCGAGTTCATCAAGATCATGCCCGAGGGCAACAACAAGCGCGATCTGGTGGTGGCATACAACGAGGCGCTGCGGGCCATCTGGATGACCTCGCTCGCCTTTGCCGCCTTCTGCTTCGTGCTGAGTGTCACCATCAAGGGCTACACGCTCAACCAGGACCACGTCACGGACCAGGGCCTCGTGGGGTCCGAAGGCCGGGACAAGGGCAAGGAGTCCAAGGAGAGTGTGCAGAGCGGAGGAGTCTACGACTAAACTCCGAACAGGTGGGGGACGATAAAGTGACGGCGGTTCGAGTGGCTAACGCGGTCATGATTCCAATGTCGTTGGGCAATATTACCGAACCCGGACGGAACCCAAACCCGAGGCAATAAAATCGGTGGACTTTTGTGTGTGTGATGGCGTTTGTTTAGATATGGAAATGGCTTGGCTGGCAATAAATCGGCTTTTGGGCGCCTCAATATTACCGCTGTGCTGCAACATAAAGGGCAGGTGCTTGGTGATAGATTCATGTCGTGGTTCCAAGCCAAGGGCTGAAGGGCCAGCCGAGCAGGGAGACGTAAGAAGAAATGCAAAAAGGGACCGGTAATTTAATCTCGGTTCGGCCACCGAGAACCAGCGAGAGCAGCCCCGACGGCTTTGCATATACCGACCCGGACTGGCCGTCAGGGCACGAAAACGAAAGCCCGGCGTTGCACGGCATGAACCAGGGTGATGACCGGAGCCACCAACAGGGAAGGCTGAGAGGGGATTGGCCATTAATCGGGAAATCATGTCAGCACGCCGCTGTCGTCTGATTGAGAGCTGAGAGGACAGAAAGCGGAGAAGAAAAGAAGAGGAGAAAAAAATAGCACGCCCCGGCCACGGCTACCCGCGCAGCACCCGACCTTCACGCTAGTGCACACGGAAAGCAGCAAATCGCTTCTCTGCGGCGACCCCAGCATGTCGTGCTCACGGGGCTGCGATCGCGATTTGTTATTGATTTTTTTTTTTTTCTTTTCTTTTCTCGCGACTTGGTGCAACAAAGCGTGCAGGAGGTGCGCGGGTCCGGCTGGCTTGGCTTGGCTTTTACCCTCGTCGAGCTGGGCTGGTCACGACATCGGGAGGATGACAATAAACGGCACGACACAGGTTCGGGTAGGATTCCACCCACCCACACACACACACACACACACACACACACACACACACGAGGCTCGAGCGCGCCGATTTGCAAAAGGCCTGGCGTCGCCTAGCTTAGGGCGCAAGACGGCCAGTGTCACGAATTGCCCTCCAGGCCCCGAAGCTTGGACGGCAGCCCCAATCGCTCCTTCTCGTTTTCCGCCAGTCCGCCGTGTGAAGAACCTAGAAGAAAAAAACGCACAGAGGCGTCCGAGCAAAATCTACAAGGCGTCGGTGGCGACTTCTGAATCGGGGCGGATCAGGCGTCAACCCCAGAAGCCTGACTCGCTGATTGGGCGGGTTCCTCAGCCGCATCCCCGCGCTGTCTCCGTCTCCACTGCTATCCGTCCCCCTGGATGCCGTTCTGGTTCTCTTCGTTTGCTCGTGTCTGTGGGCGAGCTTCTGGTGCTGCTCGTTCTGGCTCGTCACCTAGGTGCACAACAAAACACCTATCGAGAGTGCCACTACCAATGGAACCACTTCTCATGCCCCGTCTGTCCCGTCCTCCACCACGTCATGGAACCTCTCTCGTACAACCACCCGCGTCCAAATATACGGACACATCGCCGTCCCCATGCAGCGCCATGCATGCCGCTGTGGCACCCTCGGCCGGATTCCCTTCCTCTTGCCGGCGGACAGACGCGCCCCAAAGAACAGGCGACCGGCCAGGGTGGTTGGTTTTTTTTTTTTTTGGCGCAAGGGATCAAGGTGACAGCTTGCCCACCCAGCTGGGCGTGACACATTGGGGCAGCGGCGCGTCTCTTCCCTCTCCGACTTTCTGCAGCCCGCCGCCGCGGTCTGACCATCGGCCGGCGGCATCGCCCGTCGAGCTCGTGTAATCAAACCTGGCAACCTGGCAAACTACCCCCTGTTGCTGCTCGTGCCCTCGCGCCGCCCGCCCGTGGTGCCACTGGGACCTCCGGATTTGCAGTCCCAAGTTCTCTGCTCCGTCCGCCACTCGCGTCTCCTACCTGATACCTAGTGCTGTGTGTTCCCGTGTCCATGCTAGCCGATGTAAACACTACACTCGCCGCCCCTGTCTCTCGATCTCCTTATTACTGACTAGCCGCCCTGCTACTCCCGGCAGGAATCACGTCCTGTCTGGACAGCTCTGCTACGTGCTAGCAAAAACAAAAACCCCTCGTTTGTGCCTCTCTGCTCGCCGCTCTTGGAGTCTTGGCTTGCTTGGAGACCCCCAGGGTACCTCACCAAGCCGCATAGCTCAACTATCTCGGCTAGTCTCCGATATCATCCTCGCTCGTTCTCTTGTCTCTTGCGTCTCTATTTTCTTCCACACTCGTTCTATCTTTCTAGCCCGAGACCTCATATATCCCCTCTTCAGTTACCATTTTAATAGTTTATACTTACCAGCCTGTCCACCACGCCAAGGCCGCTCGTCGGCAGTGCCAGTCCACTGCTCCTTGGGTAGCCAATGACGACGAGGAGTGAGAGGACGAGACGGTAACACCGTTTCTCGCTCCCGCCTCTTGCCTCGCAGAGTTCCGGTCTCTGATCCGCTCGCTCGCCCACACACCCGCCCTGCTTGCCGCCTTGCCATTGGTTCCGCCCGGCTCACTGGACGGAAAATCATACCTGTCAAATGTCGGCTCTACCACGCCCAGGCCTGGGTTTCAGCTCGTCGGCTACCGACATGTCCTCCACCGCCGACAGGTCAGGCAACCTCCAACGCATGTTGGACATGGAAGCGCAACAAAAGGTAACAAACATTGGCATAATTATAGCACATTTTCTGGTGAACAGGGGAGGGCAGCAAAAAGAAAAAGAGGGGCGAGGGAAAAGACGGGGGACGAAAAAAAAGGCGGAGGGTGTCCTCAATAACCGCCTCGTCACCCATCCTCGCTCGGTCAAGCCACAACACAAAACACACACCCACAAATATCACACGCATTTTTGACCTGCCAGATCAGATCCCCATCAATCCCAGATTAGCATGAACGAGATCTGACACATTTGATTTTCTGCCCCACTATAGCTTGTCAAACTCGGCGTTGGAAGAGCAGGCAAAAGCACTCCCAACCTGCCGACCTCGACCACGACGCAATTAGATCCTACTCCGTCGCTGCAGGCACGCCGACGCGACTCTCTGACCGGGGCGACGGACGACTCCGACCAGATGTTGAGATCTTTCCGGAGAAGCATAACTGCCCCGTCTTTGTCCATCACCATCCCACCGCCTCGCGATGGGGCTCTGGGGGCCAGCACAGGTGGCGGCGACGACGACTGCTCGGCCTCGGAGCAGTCTTCCATCTGCAATTCACCGAGCTGGGAGGACTACGGCCGCAAGAAGAACAAGAAGAAGAACAAGAAGAACCGCATGACGATGGATGCCTCCGCATTCCTCAGCAAGCGCAGGAGCAAAGTCGAGAAGGAGGGCGGCGCGAGGACGCCAACCAAGCTCACCAAGGCAGGAGGCCGCTGCCAATCGGCGCAACAAATCCCCGCCCCTTCTGTGCCGCCGATACCACTTGCGGGCACATGGAATAGCTCGCCTGGCCCGGGCAGCATCGTGAAAACAACAGCCGTCCAGGTCGGGTCTGTTCCGGCTTCAGGCCCAGGTGGTGGATTCGGCGGCCACAGCAGTGCCCCGACCGGCGAGAATGGCGCGCCACTCGTGCTTGCGCACGCGCCCATGCCCGTAGGCGGCGGGTCGAGAAACTCGAGCTTTGTCGGTGGTATCAGGCTCGAGAAGGAAAAACAGGCCGCGGCACGGGCAGCGCTTGCTTCGCACTCAAGGACTCCCTCGCACTCTCGCAACCGCTCGCTGTCTGTCTTCCCCAGCGTCCGCTCCGCCAGCCCGAAACGGCGGGATCAGGCCGTGGTCCCGGGGCCGAGACTGGACCCCAGCGGCCCGCCGCCGCCGCCGGCTCAGACGCAGCCAAAAGGCCCAGGCGTCGCCGACGCGCATATGTCTGTGCCCGTGCCGCCTCGGATGCTGCAGCACAGGAGCACCCAGTCCTCAAACGCCATCGTGCCAGGCCATGCCGGAGACCAGCTTGGCCAACACAACCCCAGCGCCCACGGGCGGAGCCAGTCGCTTCTCTCAGTCACTGCCTCCAAGCTCTTCCACAAGCAGCGGCCGTCCGGATCTGGCCAGTCTCCGTCGGTGCCAAACGGTGGCGAACTGCAGCAGCCTCATCCTCAGCCAGCCCTGTGGAATGGCCAACCAGAGACTTGTGGCATCCCTCGGCAGGCTGCCCAATGGGGTGTGGCCAACACCAACCCAGACTATTTCACTCGTCAGGTCCCGGGCGCCGAATTCACGGCCAGCCCCGACTCCATGGCTGCGCCGACGCAGCAGTCCCAGCAAACACCCCCTTGTCAGCCACACCCCGGCGCCGTCTCCCCTGGCTACGTTCAGCAAGGGCCCGTACGCAACCATGAGTATCGGGCAATGCCACCGGCCGCGCCGCTCAGCGCCAATCCTCCGTCCGCACCCGGATGGTCTCCGCAGTTCAGCACCGCCAACCCTGCCAGAGACGCCACGAGAGATACGTCTGAACCCTCGTCCGCCGCCAGTTCGACTCGATCCTTCAGAGACAAGGCCAAGGCAATGCTCAACCGAACCTCGCTTCATCCCCCAGCGCATCGCGCCCAAGATCGCTCCGCAAATCCGCCCACGCCTACCATCACCGGTCCCTTCAACCCGAGGGGTACAGGCCCTCATTTCCAAGCGACTGCCGAAGAATACTCGAGCGACTCCTCCCCGTCGCCGTACGGACCCCAGACATCTGGGAGCTCGTCGATATCCTCCCTTGACGATGTCTCGTCGCCAGCGACGACGCCCGACATCTCGCGCCCCCAGTCGTCCAGAGACACCTCAGCCGTCGTCGGTGAGGTTGCCCAGGGGACCACAAACGACCCCGTTGTGCCCCACGGCACCCGCGCTTTCAGGACGTCGCAGTCAGCCGTCATTGTCATGGGAGGAAAGCCCGCCGTCGTGCGCCCGGTGCGACCTCGGAGGTCATCCAGCAGCTATTCGCAGCAGGGGGCCCACAGCTCGCCGCAAGGTGGCAAGAGCTACTGGGCGGAGCCTACCTCCGGCGAACTCACGAGCCCGGCATCCGCTCCTGCACCAGGGGTGGCCGAGGCGAACGGCTTCGTCGTGGACTTTGACGCCGACTCTCCGATCGCGAACAGCTCGCTTCTTTCACCCCCCAACCCTCCCGCCGGACCGCAGCAGCAACAGCAGCAACAGACAGGGCCAGCCTCAGCGCCGGTCAGGGACGAAGTCGGGGAGGCGGCGACGTGGCGGTCCATGATCGCCCTCAGCGAGCCCGAGGCTTCCGACTCGAGCGGGCAGGGATCGCACGAGGAGAGCGACGACTCGGGCCGCGTCAGCACGAGCTTCCTGCCGCCGCTCAAGCACGAGCCCTTCATCCCACCCAAGTCGAGGGCGCGCAAGAGCCGCATGCCCCCTAGGGCGGGCAGCAGCAGCAGCAGCAGCAGCTCCCGCGGCGGCGGCTCGCGGGCCGAAAATACGGGCACCGCTGCTGCCGCCGTGGAGCAGCAGCAGCAGCAGCCACAACAGCCCAGCAGTGGGGCGGCGTACCTTAAGGAGGCCAGGAAGTCGATCCACGCGCCCTCGCCCACGCTGAAGCCCGTCAGCGCCAGGATGTCGATTGGGCCGCCACCCGCCATCCCCAGGGAGGCGCTGCTGCGCACCCAGACCTTCCCACCGCCGCCGCCGCCACCCGGCGTCGTGGCCATAGGCAACCGCAAATCGCTGCACCCCAGCCAGCAGCAGCAGCAGCAGCAGCAGCAGGCTCAAGCGCTACCGCTACAGCAGGAACAGAAGCAGCATCTGGTGACGGTGTCGCGACGCTCCCTGATCCCGCCGTCGCCGACCCCGCCGTCGCGGCCCGCATCCGGTCTCCGGACGCCGCTGCTCAAAGAAGGCGGCAGCGTCGTCGGCGGCAGCGGGCTGGCGGTCGGGCAGCAGATGGCCAAGATGCTGGTGGTGTGCTGCGGCTGCGACTTCTTCCAGGACATGCCCAGCTGCGTCTACGAGTGCATGGCCAACCCGGACGCCGTGGTCGAGGACCGCGCCATCGGCATCAGCGGCGCCATCACCACGTCGGTCAAGTGCTGCTGGTGCGGCCACAACATGAGCACCTCGTGCTGCAGCGGCTTTACCGCCATTGTTCACCTGACGCAAAAGCTGCACTGAACGTTTCTCTCACACTCTACTCTTTCCTTCTTCCATCTCCTTTCTCTTCTGCGTCAGCTGTTCTAGCGATCCATTCATTGCCAAGTCTATGCGCCTGTGCTGCGTTGTGTTTCTTAATTGTACTTCCATACCCTTCTATCCTGTCATTAACCGCAATAACTTGTTCTCGTTTGCCTGTTGCGCTGTCGGGTATCGGGGTACTGCTGGTCTCAAGCATATGCTTACGATGGGTATTTGGCCTTCCTTGCCTTGCTTTTTTGACTTGTACTTTTTAGTCAAACCATGGGGCATGACCGCCTAAAAGTTTCCTTTTTTTTTTTTTTTTTTTTTTTTTTTTTTTTTTTTTTTTTTTTTTTTTTCTTTAGTCTTGATTTCCTCGTTACTTGCAGGATTCGGATTTGGGGGGTAGTAATAACGGCGGGAGGACTGACAGGATAAGAACACAACAATAACAACAAGAAAAGGTGGTTGATCATATTTGCTGGACTGGAACCTTAGCGGTGCTTTTAGTAATGTTTTAGTCTACATCTAACAAAAGTCAGCCCTTATAATGTGGAGCACGACAATGTGAGAAGGCGGTGCGGTCAGAATCAAGACCTGTGCGACCGGCTGCGCGAAGCTGGAACGGGCCAGCCATACACATACAGCTACTCTTGCAAGTTCGACGGAATCACGCCTCTGTACGATGCCAAGAGCGACGCTGATGTCGAGTGAGTGCCACACTCCGCCAGTTGCCCTTGCCCTTGCTAACTTACACTTTCTTTCCACTTTGCAGCGTCATTGCTGTGCCCGGTCTCGGCAGCCATGCACTCGGTTCCTGGAAATCTCCAAAGAGCGACGATTTCTGGCTACGCGACTTTCTCCCCAAGGACGTGCCCAACATCCGAGTGCTGCTCTACGGGTACGACACCACAGTGGCGGGCAGCCGGTCGAAACAGCCCATCGAGGATTTGGGCGCCATCGTCTTGGAACAGGTCATTGCCTTTCGGGTGGGAGACGGGGGTACGTGGCTTCCAATGCCGTGCTGCAGGTGTCTGGATCGGACTAACCCCCGTAGACCTCTCGCCGCCCCGATTATCTTCATCGGCCATAGCCTCGGCGGCCTGCTGATCAAAGAGGTAAGATGCCGCCCCGCCCATGACAAAGTGGCTAGGTAGCTAACTGCCGTAGGCGCTTGTCCGCACTCACATCCTAGGTACCGAAGCGTACTCCGACCTGTCCAAAGCATGTTTCGGAATGCTTCTCTTCGGCGTGCCAAACCTCGGCCTGGGGAACGATCAGTTGATGACCCTAGTCCAAGGTCATCCGAACGAATCCCTAATTCACGACATACTTATTGACAACGACTCCGACTGAAGAGACTTGCGGATCAATTCTCTATCTGCTGCAAGGGCCGCTATCGAGTTGTTACTTTTTTCGAACGCATGCTCGCCCCAACCCTGAAGGTAAGATGCACCGTCGGAGAGATACTTGAATTATCGCTGATGCTTTCTCGTAGGAGGTGGACGGGAAATTGACTAAAACCGGCCTTTGCTCTTTGTTGGTCACAACGAAGTCTGCTACCAGTACGGGCCTAGTCGCGACGAAGACAACGTCCCACTCAACAGAGACAATTCGGGGCTCGTCAAGTACGAATCCAAGAACCAGGGTGATTACACTATCGTCAGAGAACGAATCACAAGACTCGTTCGTGACGCGAAGCCGGAGATAGACAAACGGTTCGGCGAGCATAGTACGTTGTTCTTGGCCCTGCCCTGTTGTGAGCATCAGCTAATTCCGGCACCGAGACCTATACCAGCCCCAGTCTGAGATAATGCAAGCTTGTCTGAGGTCGCTGGCCTTTCAAGATATGGATGGCCGATCCAATGATATTGCTAATGCTGCCGATGGCACCTGCGAATGGCTTTTTTAAGCACGAAACTTTGAAGCAATGGATTTGTTAGCCCCGAGGCCTGCTCTGGATTAAGGGGAAGCCAGGATTTGGCAAGTCAATGATGATGAAATATGTCCTGCGCGCACTTCCTTCCATGTACGCAGTCGACACGCATGCATTCTCCTTCTTCTTCCATGGCCGCGGCCACGAACTGCGGAGAACCCCATTTGGTCTTTTCCGGTCCCTTTTGTACCAGCTCCTTAAGTAGGTCCCTGGCGCCCTACCCGACCTGATCGATTATTATGAAACCAAATGGAAGATAGAGGGCGAGCCAAGGGGAGAAGTGGCAGGGGACCTGCAGCCATTGCGGGATTTTCTCAGGTCGTCACTTGCAAGAATTTTGGAGAGATTCCCAGTCATGCTCTTCATCGACGCGCTCGACGAATGCGGTGAGAGACCAACTCGCGAACTGATCTCACAGTTCGAATCTCTGCTTTCAAGCGTTCCCCCAAATGGCTCTCACTTCGGTGTCTGCTTCTCCTGTCGTCAATGCCCCATCCTACAGCTCCGCGACGGATTGACGATACTACTCGACACCGAAGACTCACACACACAGGACATCGCCAGGTTCGTCGAAGCATTATGTTTCGACGAATCATCTAGACATCGGCGTCGGAGATCTGGTAATCAAAAACGCCCAGGGCGTTTTCATGTGGGCACGCCTTGTTCTTGAGCAGGCGGTGGAACTCAGCTACGACGGGGCATCACAACAAGAGGTAAAGGCGGCAATTCGGCGGACGCCTCAGGATTTGAGCAACCTATACCATACACTAATTCGGGATGCGAAGTAACCCTACCGCACCTTGAAGCTGTTGCGGTGGATCTGTTTCTCCACGAGGCCATTGACGACGGACGAGCTGCCATGGGCCATGGCAGTTGATCCTGACGGGAGTCACAATTCACTCAAAGACTGCCGACAGTCGGGTGGCTTCACTGAAACGACAGGATCGACAGAAGAATCAAGGCTTTGAGCTGCGGCCTCGTAGAGGTCGTGCCGTCATCCGACGCACCGTTTGTCCAGTTTATCCACCAGTCCGTCAAAAGACTTTTTCTTCGAGACGGGCCTGTCGGCTCTGGATAGCACCTCAATATCGTCGATCGGAATGGCACACCACCAGCTAGTCCAAATTTGCATACGCTATTTGGCGATGGAGGAGATCGGCCAAGCAACAAGCTTCGAGCGTCGCGGATTTCCCTTTTTGCATTACGCCACAATTTCGTGGGTGGCACATGCACAGCAAATCGACACCACGATCGTCGGTCAAGAGGATCTTGTGGAGAGTTTTTGTTGGCCATCGGACGCTCTTGTGGAGTGGTGGGCAAGTATTTACGACATAGTCGAGAAAGGTTATATGCACCGCCCCACCAAAAGGGGCCAGTTTGGTACATATTCTATCGCAGCATGGAATGGCAGGGGCGTTGGATGTCATTTTACGAAAGGGGAACCATATGGTCGATTCCAAAGATGAGGACTCGGGGACGCCGCTGTTGTGGGCCGCGGCGAACGGGCACGTGGCCGTCGTTAAACAGCTGCTCGCCACAGGCAGTGTCAACGCCGAGACAAGGGATGACGAGCTCGGGCTGACGCCGCTATTATGGGCCGCGGAAAACGGGCGCGAGGCCGTCGTTGTCCAGATGCTCTCTGCAGGCAACGTCGATATCGATTCAAAAGATTATTCCGGGCAAACGCCGCTATCGTGGGCTGCGGGGCGCGGGTACGAGGCCGTCGTTAAACACCTGCTCGCCACAGGCAGCGTCGATACCGATTCGAAAGATCATTCCGGACGAACGACACTATCGTGGGCCGCGAGTTACGGGCGCGAGGCCGTCATTAAACAGCTGCTCGCTACAGGCAGTGTCGGCGTCGATCCAAAGGATAACGATAGGCGGACGCCGCTATCCTGGGCCGCCAAAGAGGGGCACGAGGCCGTCGTTAAGCAGCTGCTCGCTACAGGCGTCGACGTCGACTCAAAGGATAACCGCGGGCGGACGCCGCTGTTATGGGCCGCCAGAGAGGGGCACGACGCCGTTATGGAACTGCTGCTCGCTACAGACAGCGTAGACGTCAACTCGAAGGATGACGACGGGCAGACGCCGCTGTCGTGGGCCGAGTTCCGCTATTACGAATCTTCCCAAATGGCGGCTTTACCACCTCCCCGCCCATGACCTGTTGCCCGTCTTTCTATACCTCGGCCGGAGCAGGTAGGGGGCCCAGAAATTATTATTTTTTTATCACGACGCAGGAGGCGGCTTCGTCCGGGGACCTAATAGTGCCAAAGTTGGAGCTCTTCTCAGGGATCTTGGGGAGCGGCTCCGGGTGGGTGGTTACGTATTGTCTCCTCGTACTCGCCCTTGTCGAAGGACTTTCTGTATGTGTCCTTGCTCTTCTTCTTGTAGTCGCTATCCTTGTCGCGCTTTTTGCAGTTGTTGTCACGGCCGCGATGCTTGTGCCTATCCTTGCGGTCCTTGCCGCCGTCGCTGTACTGGTTCTCGCTCTTCTCGTAGTCGTGCTCCTTGTCCAGACGCTGCTTCTTCTTGCCATTGTTGTATTCAGATGTCACAATATTCGCATCGAGCAAAGAGGCAAAGGCTGTGATGTACCCGTAGAATCAAACCAGCTATCTAAAGCTAAGCAACAGGAAGCAATCATAAGGCACTCAAGTCTAGCACCGTCACGATAAGCCGCAGACTAGGGCGGTCGGTAGGGCGCTGCCACGGAGCCGCATCTCCAC
Source organism: Magnaporthiopsis rhizophila (assembly GCA_003049465.1). Lineage (NCBI taxonomy): Eukaryota > Fungi > Ascomycota > Sordariomycetes > Magnaporthales > Magnaporthaceae > Magnaporthiopsis > Magnaporthiopsis rhizophila. Next base: position 104,886 of record PYSS01000119.1, read on the forward strand.
AGGAATCGGCTGTGCGAACCTCGCCGGCCCTGACCTCTCTCCTCGCGCCAGCACATATCATGCGGCGTTCGTGTCCTTTGCAGGACGGGCATGCCTGTCGATGGCGTATTCCTCTCCCGCCCCATCCGTATGACAAACTACACAAGCGTTCAAGCCGTGTTATCACGTGATTGCCTATCCACGTGCCTTCGGAACGGACCAGGCTGGATTCCAACGACCACGCATCTGATAGTAGGTCCCGGTTCTATGGCATCGTGTCATATCTTGCCCCGAATGTCCCGCCAAAACCAAGTTGCGGGCTTCGGAGCAGGCCGCGACGGCGTAGATGATTGTCGGTAAGAGGAACCTCCCATGTGCCTGCATTGAATTGCTGTCGTATCCTCCAGCCCCTTTTGGCAGCCCGACAAGGTTGCCCCAGCCCGTTGTCCTGAGTGGCTTTACGCAGGGGAAGGGAATGAAGACCGACCTGCCCAGAACGGAGCCCGCAGCAACATCCGACTTTGCCTTTTTAGAACCCTCCCTTCGGCGGGACAAGCTGTATCCGCCGCGGCCCCGGATATGCCGCCTGCAAGCAAGACGACACCGACAGTATTTAAGGCCCGGGGTTGCTGGATGCTAACCCCTTTCGGGGGAGTGCGAATCGGGAAGGCGGCTTACTCGAGGTTGCGACGGGCACATGCCGAATGCCCAATCCAGACCCTGCCCCGAACCTTCACATCCCCCGACGCATGAAAATCGACTCGCCTCGCGCAAATAAGGGCGAGTCCAATGTGGATCCCCGTGACATCAACCAACATCGCCAGCAGGTTGGGTCGCTCGGTAACAGCAGCGTATATGCACTGAGGTCGGGCTCGGCTTTTTGCAACGGGAAAGCCTAGGTAACGAAAACGACGTATGTATATGTACCCGAGGTGACCGGCGTGTTAGGCTTACGTGGAGAAGGGGAATAAATGGATGGCAAGCGGCAGTGTTGAGAGAGGCAGGAGACAGAAAGAGAGGGAGCATGGCAATGGGAGCCGAAGGAATGCTAAGTACCGCCCGATTTCCGCTCTCTCATCTGGCATCTGGGAAGATATCAGCCCGAGGTGGCAGCAGGCCCCACCGACGACAAAGCGACCTTGTCGGTACTTTTAACACCTCGCTGGATGGGCAGGCTTGGAAAGAGCGCGGTTAAAATGTCACCGTCCCTGCTTCGCTTACAGAACACCCTGGATTTGATCTTGTTTTGTGGGCAGTTGTAGAGTTGGTAAAGCTTGATAGTGCGCGAGGCGGGCGGGAGGGTGGGATCTTGCCCCGCGTGCCACTTAACAGGGCATCTCCGCCCGCGTGCGTGTCCCTCCGCGTTGCCCCTTTTTCTCTTTGACAGAGCGGACCCCACCCGTCCCGCGGGCACTGCCGGGGAGGCTAGATCGATCGGATCGGGTTTTTTTTTTTTTTTTTTTCATCTTCTTCCTTTTCGTTTAAATCGTTTGCCTAATCAAGAGGAGGAGGAGCAGTCGGTCGTCTATATAACATCGGGCCGGCCGCTTGTTCTCCTCGACAACATTCACCTTCTCACCACCATCCTCATCCCAACCCAAACGGTCTTTACGCACTCGCTCGCTCGCTTCACCCGGCACCACCAAAGGCCAAGCTCTTAAAAGGCTTCACAATCACTCAAAATGCACTTCTCCGGCCTCATTGTTGCCCTCAGCGCCGGCCTGGCCGCGGCCTCGCCCATCGTCGAGAGAAAGGAATCCTTGTGCCCGAAGTGGGGCGGCCTCCCTGAGTTGTGGCACGGCTTCGCTTGCTGTGGCTGGCCGGGCAGCCCTGCGTCCTGCGTAAGTTGCTCGCCACCTTCTCATTCTATGCCCCAGGCCTGACACCTCCTGGTGTTTTCTCTTTTGCCTCCTTTTTGGTTCCTCGCAATCCCTCTTGCCGCTTGCCGCCCGAGCTGCGGCTCCCTTGTGATGATCCGGCCATCTAACGAGTCCTCCCCCTCTTACAGTGCCGGCTGCCGGCCGACACCGCCGGCTACTACAAAGATTACCTGCCCTGCACCAACGAGTGGTTCCAGACGGTCGAAAAGTACACCCAGCTTATCGACTGCAACCGGCCCGAGCCCATCCGCGGCAACTGCACCGGCGTGCCTATCATCAAGAAGCAGCCCTAGAGAGGGGAAGGCGGTTCTAGGATGGGCCACAGGGTTTGAGTGCCTCGGCAGTTCTCTGGATGGAAACGTTTGTTCAATGGGCAAAAAGCCCGTCTTTTTCAAGCCGACTATTTTGACTCATAGCAACCTAATCAAACCAGCGTGTCCTCCGCATGCGCCAGAGTGAATGGATCTATGTGGGATGTGTGCTGTGTGCCTTGGCTGCTGCATGCCTTTCAAGTGAGACACTGGGAAAGAAAGGTTATCAGTAGGTTTGTGGTCGGGGTGTCGCCGGCTTAGCAGGTATGTAAGAGACCATCTTTAAGCCTGGGAGGTATCCAAACGTTTGCTAACGGTTTAGACCTGCGGGTAATGTCGGTGATACGTTTCTGGTGGAAGCAGGCGGTGGGATAATGATTAACTTTGCATGTGGGACCAACTCAGCACCGTTATGGACTGCGGTCTCCCGCTCGGCCCGTGGAAACACGAACCCGTGCTCGAGCAGCAGAGCCCATACCAGCGTTGGTATCTCTTTTTGGGCTCCTGGGAAGGAAGCCTCCCGTCATCCGCTGCGGGTATGGGTTGCTTGCGCAAGTATGTTGACGTCGCAAGCGCGAGCACCATGTACCAGACTGGCAAGCTTTCAATATGCGCTTTCGATTGCAAGGGAGCGAGCCGCTCCTCCCTCCCTTGCAGGAGGATCTCTGCTGTGGTTTTGAAGCTACGGCTCAACCGCTCACATATTTGCGTAGAGAAGCTGTTCTTACGCTCTCCGCCTCTGCGAGTGTCAACCCCCGAGGCCAGTACCAGAGAGGCTTGGGCCAGGCGTCGGCTCCCTTGCTCCCAGGCTCACCTGCAGTAGATGGGGGCTTGGGATTGCGGCGCCTAGTAAGCGGCGGCAGTTATAGGATGGTCCTGCACAGGTACCTATAAAGGCGCCCGTCCCTCCGCCACCACGGCAGCCGGGAATCTGCGAGGACTTCACGGAGACGACAGCATGAGCTACCTTGAACCTAGATCGTGAACACCACCATTGCAAGTAACTTATAGGCCTCAAATATCAAACTTACTGCCCTAAGATGAAGCTCACAGTTGCGCTCACGTCCTTGGCCCTGGCGGCCACGTCTCCCCTTCACACCCTCGCGACTCCTCTGCGACTCACCTCCGGCCCGCAGCCCCAGGAGCAGCACGGCCGCGACACCTTAAGGGTGACGAAGGTCACGATCCCGTCCCGGCTCCACTTCGCCACGACCCGTGCGGCCTGGGAGGCGCAGCTGCCGCCTATCAACTACACGTACTGCGACCTCCTCCACGCCGGCGACGTGGCCGGGGCCCGCGCCGCACCCGAGGCCCTGCCGCCACTCTCCAACTTCATCCAGCCGCCCCGGGACTTTGGCCTCCTCGTCGCCATCTTTGCTCAAGCTGGCCGCAACGCACTCGCGTACGAGGTCGGAAATCCCTTCACGGCAACTCGGGTCAACCGTTTTGTCATGGACAGCGCTTTGTACGTGCCCTGGCGCGTTCTACTGCTCGAGGAGTACCCACAGGAGCAGCACAAGCAGCACAAGCAGTGGGGTGCGGCCGGCGGCGACACAAACGACTCTGCTCCGAGCGCTGGGCCAAGAAGGGTGTGGTTCGAGTTTGACTCGCCCACCGGCGTCTGGGGCCAGTTTAACGTGCGAGAGATCGACGATGTCGCCCGTGAGCTTGAGGAAATGCTCCGGGCGGCCATGATTAAGGCTGCGGGTTGAGAGAGAGACTACGACTGGCTCTAATCCTTTGGGAAAGACAATCATCTGAACAACGGGACAATTTAATGACGGTAGTATTTCATTAATAAAGCCATGGGGAGAAATGTTTGCGCCGGCACAAAGACGAAGACATGACCACGTCGGCGACCCGAAGCTAACCCCGTCTCGATTTCACCTGGCTCCATCCCAATAGTCGAGTCTATCAACCTGGGTCAAGTTTTGAGCCAAGCCGATGCACCGAACTTTGATTTTGCCGACTCGGCGAGCTCCGTACTCAATACGTGTAACACAACAGCTCGCTGCGGGTGTCCATGACGTCCCGGACAGTGACATCCTCCGTAAGTCCGCCCATCAGAATGGGGTTGTCCAGGGTAGCCGCCTTGGGCTCGGCCACGTTGGGGAGCAACGCCTTGGCGCCGTACTCGAACACCCTCGTAGACTTCTCTTGCTGCCAGAGCCACCAGAGGCGGTCAATCTGAGCATGGTGCAAGAAGAAGAGCGGCTCTGCACGGTTCTGTCAGTCACTTTCTAGAAGTGCCAACGTTAGAAAGGGGACAGGGGTGGTGCGGTACGGACCGTTGGGCGACGTGGTCGGGTTCATGTCTCCACCAAGCGAGGCATGGATGATGCCGTGCGGACCTCCTTCCAGTTCGCCGTGGTAGAAGCTCCAGTTGCCCATGGCCTGCACCTTGGCGACGCCCTCTGGCGTAATGATGGGTTTCATTGTGGCGTAGGCGGCGGGCTCGAAAACCTCAGGGAGCTCTCGCCACAAGCAGTGGCCGCCGCCCACCATTGTCTTTGGATCAAGTGCGAGGTACTCGGGCCGGAGCTTGGCGAAGGGGCCAGAGTCGACGCATGGAATCGTCCGGTTGCTGGGGGTTATCTCTGTCTTGTTCCGGCTACCATTGCCGCCAAAGCCGTGTTCCGACGACATAACGGGGGAGGAGAGCAGTCCTGCCTCTGCATCCCGAGTCCAGTCCCAGTAGCTGCTCCCAAAAATTAGATATGAGCGAAACGCAGGCTCTAAATGGTGACTTACGTGCCGGGTCCCTTGTACCCGCACTGGCGGAGAGCGTTCTCGTGGACCTTGGTAAAGTACCGATGCCACGGAAGGAAAGGAGCGTTTCCATGGACTGTCGACGACCTGCTATTAGCAGGGAAATTTGTCACAATTAACGACACCGGGGGTTCGGCAGGCTGACTGAAGTTGCTAAGGTTAAAGTGCACGTGAGAAAAATCATCGTACAAGGGCGTGTTGAGTCATATGCGAGAAGGTTTGGTCTTGAGGCACAGAACGGCCTTGATGTAGTCCTGCTGGTCGATGGGGTCGAGTTCCCGCCACTCGATCCTCTTGGACGGGTCCGTGCAGCCTCCGGCTTGACGGCGAGGAAGAGCGGCTGCTGGGGACATGGCCATGGCGGCCGCGAGGATAGGGAACAACTGCATGGTCCGGAAATAGAGCGAATATAGCAAGCGAGTGTCAAAGCGAATGTAAAAGCGAGTGTGATTGTTTAAAAGGACAACGTTAGATGAACGAGAGTAGACTGTAGGACGATGTCTGCTGACCAAAAGAGAGCTTCGACTTGGTACTCCGGGAGCAACGGGAGACTTTAATAGTTCTCAAGGCCTCTCTGGCGATTACTTCTAGAAGTCGATGTCTTTGGGCTGAGGCAATTGGAACGTGTTTACGGAATACGAGGTTTCACCTTCGATGTCCACAGCTGCCAATTCGCCCTGACACGAGGCTGGAGCCGTTTTGTGGTCCCCGTATTCAGCTGGGAAGCCGGCAATACCGCAGACGGAATGCTCCACCGCATGAACCCCGGCATGAAGATCTACGGCTGTGTTGGGTGGCAGGCCGACCGGGAATCCTCGCTGAAAGGGCAAGCATTTCCGGAGGATTTTTCGATGCAGGCTTCCAGGGCCGGGGCCTGGCCTGATTTGGAAATGCGTGCGGATCATCGTTGTGAAGAGAACGGATCGCGTTACGAAAGCGCTCGCGGGCGAACGGATGGGTCGTGACGGTACCTTCATGCGTAGGGAACGGAGCAAGAAACCGAACCGTGCTCTACACGACGGCAGATGCCAATTGCGACCTAATTACCGAGGACAATGCTGCCGCAGTGTAGAGTGCATTTCCGCGCAAAAACCGAAACTGGCGGTTAACAGGGATTCCCGTACAGGAGCTGAGCATGCGGTAGGGGGACTTGCAGGGCATACATAGGTTTGAGGGCGGAGGAGTTCTCCCGGGAGGCCCCTTAAATCGGAACAGTGGGGCAGGATAGGGGCTCCAGCCCCTTGGCCAATGGCGCTAAAAGCGTCCGGAATGAGCCGTCCGGAGGCCCAGCTCATTGGCGCACTATCAAATTGACCTGCCTGAGAAGTAGGGCATGCGCTCAGAGGGTTTTCGCCTTTATTCTCGGCGTGCATTCCTTGGCCTGGCACACCAAAGAAGAAGACGTTGTGAATGCATTTGACCTTCATCCTCTGACCTGGGAGGTTGGTTGAGGTTGCCACCGACACCACACTGGACGCTGTTGATTATCCGGCCCGTTTTCTCGTCCGATGTGCGCTACCAGAAGGGCGACGTGCTCGGGAAGGTGACTATGGCGGTAAGGAGGGAGTATATCCATGGCAGGGAAGACGCGCGACAGCAAATGGATCCTAATGGACCGAGGAAGCAGACCGAAGACGTCTGCCAGGAGAGCGGGGAGGCCATCGTGCATGATGTGGCTGTGGATATCCTGAACCCAAAATAGGTTCTTCCTGTTGCCCTATACATCGGCAGGCCGCTTAACTGCCTGCTGGCTCGAGTACGAAATCTCGTGTATTCCAGTGGGTATGGTCATATATGCTAGTGCATGGTAGGCTGACTGTTGATATGTGCTGTTATCAGAAGGGATACCACTTTTCAGGTAGAAGATGCCATATCGTGCTAGGATGCCAGAATCAGATAGTCCTCGCTCGCTCTTTGACTTGTTAACGCGCCGAGAGATTTTATGTCAAGTTGTTTTTTCCTTCTTATTTATGTATTTTTAACCGGCCTTTGTTTCCGCGCACTTCAACCACACTTTCCCGGTCCAGATGTGTACATAACCAGCCTGTCTCCCCAGAGACAGAGAATCCCCCTGTGCTATTCGCCAACCCCGCCAAATGCCCATGTTTTGCCTTGCTCCCCTCCAATGCGAGCATCCTACTTCCTGTACCACATCCTCGTGATCTTGGTGTTGCGCATCTTGCGCTGCAGCTGAAAGATGCCGTACATGAGCGCCTCGGACGTGGGCGGGCAGCCCGGCACGTAGACGTCGACGGGCACGATGCGGTCGCAGCCCCGGACGACGCTGTAGCTGTAATGGTAGTAGCCGCCGCCGTTGGCGCAGCTGCCCATGCTGACGACCCAGCGCGGCTCGGGCATCTGGTCATAGACCTGGCGCAGGGCGGGCGCCATCTTGTTGGTCAGCGTGCCGGCCACGATCATGACATCCGACTGGCGCGGCGACGCGCGGAAGATGATGCCGAGCCGGTCCTGGTCGTACCGCGGCGTCGAGAGGTGCATCATCTCGATGGCGCAGCAGGCCAGGCCGAACGTCATGGGCCAGAGCGAGCCCTGGCGCGCCCAGTTGGCCATGATGTCGAGCGTGGTGCTGCCGTGCGGGTCAGTCAGCTTTCGTGGTTCGGTTTCGAGCCTTGTTTTGTTCCCACCACGGCGCTTTCATCTCCCTCCTCTTTCAAAACACTCATCTGACGCATGAAGAAAGGCCCACGTACAGCGCATATTGGACCACGCCCTTGGTGGGCTCCTGGCTCGGCAGAGGCACCTCCTTCCTCTCGCGCTTGATGAGGCTGTGGGAGGTGGCAGCGGCGGGTGTTCTTGACGAGCTCGACAGGGCGGCCACGCTGCGGTAGGGAATGAGGGCCGCCGTCGGTTTTACTAGGAATTGTGGTCGGTTGTCAGCAACAGCGCTCTTTCAACCATGCGCTTCGCCAGCCCTCGGCTCGAGTAGTTTTTGTCGTTGTCGCCCGGTTGCGCAGGCGGGAGAACGTACACCTGAGGCCTAGCGAAGCCGTCGTCCTCAGTGCGGACGCCATTGTGATTTGGAGGGAGAAAAACGCCAAGCGGTTTGGAAGGTTCTCCAGGGACCTCCCAGACTCGCGGTAGAGTGGAGAGGGGTCTGACGGGGTTTCCGTTCTTGTAGGTTGACGTTGGGGCGAATGGGAGGCGACAAGGCAATTCAGATATCGACGGATCCCCCTCGGTCCCTTCGGCGCGGCCACAATGGTTGACGTCTGGTGTGGCGACTGCGGCGCTGCGCTAATTAGAAAATGGCGAGCCTTGATTGGCTGAGCTTTCGCCGAGCTTGTGTGGGGCGGGAAAACGGAGGGTAATTATCCGGCCTGACCTTAACAAACCACACTTTCCGGCTCAGTCCGGATGTCTTCATGTTTCTAAGCAGGTTTTCCCGTCACGTTTGTATCGTTGCAGAGGATCAAGATATTGTATTTACCACCGCAGTTCCAGGCGCTTCTCACGTCTCAATACGGGCGATGACTGGCCCGCGCGTCACAACTAAGGCCAAACTAGGTACACAGAAGATATGCGGGCAAGCGCAGCCTTACCACAGCAGTACCCTAAATCCGGAGGACGGCATGCAAAGTGGGTTTTGTAACTCGAGTTACAAAGACCCCTCTGTGGTGGCCTGGCTCCGTTTGATCACTCACCAAGCCCACGCAAAAGTGCCTTGGCGCAGGGATATGTAGATGGTGGGCATTACAGCCGCTGGCATGCGACTGCGTAGGTGCTCTGGGAGCCTAGCCCGAACCGCCGCTCCTGAACAGTACATGGGGTGCCATCACTGCCCTTTGCATGGCCAACCACCCCGGCCAGCACATACTATAGCGCTATCTCATTCGCGCGGCGCACTGATGCAAGGCGATATATCTCCGCGTCATCGTGGTGGTGCGGGCCGTGGTGACCTACAGGGAGGAATCCAAAGTTCGTTGGGACAAGACCGAAAAAAGATATCCAGATGCTTCTTGTTGTTGGGTGATATTATGACTCAGCGTCGTGACTCTCGTTGTTGTTGTGGTTGTTGCTACTGTCGTCTTGATCATCTCCATTAGCCATGGAAACGTCGGCTAGCTCGCGGGAAGAGCGGCCGAGCGCGTCTCGATAGTCTCCTTCGTCATCCTCCTTGGGCTCCTCCTCCTTCTCCTTTTCCTCCTCCCCATCGTCTTCTTCCAGCAAGTCCTCGAGATCGCCTAGGGGGCTGACGCGCGGGGGCAGCAGATCGAGGTCCTCGAGAACGTCGCGCTTGGTGAGCTTGTATAGGCTGGTTGCGCAAACGCGGTCCTTGACCAGCAGGTCGTCGGCGAAGTCGTCGATGTAGGTCAGCGAGGTGCCGGCGCGGCCCTTGCGGCGTAGCTTGCGGTAGTCCTCGAGGAAGGGCTCGATGGTGGCGTAGACGTCCTTGGGCGCGCGTGTGAGGCGGACGTAGAATAGGGCGAGGGCGCGCAGGTACTTGAACTTCTCGCCGCCAAAGTGCAGGTACTCGGCGAGGACGTCGTCGCCGGGCGCGAGCTGCAGCAGCTTGAGGGCCAGGCACAGGAACGGGGTCGGTTTCTGCGATGGACCCGTGATGCCGCCAATGAAGTGGACGTGGTCGACGACGCGGTCGACGATGTCGGCCTCGTTGAGCCCGAAGCACTGCTCCTTCCAGAAGTAGCTGTCGATAATGCGGTCCACCACGGCCTTCTCCATGATGCGCGCCGGGTTGAGGCCGTTGGGCGCGAGCCGCGACGACGACCCGCGCTCGTCGAGGAACTGGCGCTCCGACGCCTGGTGCACTGCCGTCCTGCCCATGTTGCGTGTGGATGGTTTGCTGCTGGGGGAATGGTGCGGAAAATGAAGCCTTCAAGGTCTCGTCGATGCAGCACGCGAATTCATTGGATGGCGAGGGGGCCTGTACTCCACCACAGCTGAAGTGGGCCCTGATTATCGATAATTGCCCGGACGAACCTAATCGTGCAAGCCATGCCCAGTGACGTAGCTAAAGTAAACAATGGAGACAGCCAAGTGTCGCTTAGATGCACACTCTACACATGCCCGCCCTGCCTTTGTCTAGCATTCTCTGCTCAATTCACACATCCACATACCGACCCCGCACACTTTCGAAAAGTGATAGCACGCGTCAAAACGCCAGTGTCAAAAATGGTCATGATCACATCGTCGCAGGCCTCGGTGGCCATATCATCCCTCATCGGTGAGTGTGAACAAACGTTTTCCCCTCCAGTGCCCGGACTAACAACACACTCTACCCGCAAAAAAAAAGTTGTTGCGTGCACAACGGCCCTCTTCCTGAGCGGCTACGCGATCCAGCAGAGGACGCTCCGCGACCTCCGGGCCGCCATCAAGCCGGCCCCGCGGCCGTCACCGCACATCTTCATCCAGGAGAGCTCTGATTGGCGCGCCGCCCTGGCCGCCGGGGATACTGACGGCAAGGCGGCGGGGGCAGGCGAGGAGCCCGTCGTCATCGAGGTCGAGCAGACGCCACCCGCCGACGGCCACCAAGGGGACGCCAACGCCGACGACGTGGGCCCCGAGCCCGAGATCGACGGCAAGACGCAGAAGCCGCTGAGCAGGGTCGAGCGCCGCAGGCGGATAAAAGAGGAGATCAGGAAGCTCTCGCAGGGCGAGACGCCCGTCTTCTACCAGAGACGTCTGTGGTGATGCGGCGGGTCATGATGGGCAACGACACACGGGAACGGCACGACCGCACGCGGCGTTATGGAAATACGGAAGGACAACATACGACACTCATGACTTTGGGGGTATATATCTATGGATTTCGGCAATTTGTTTCGGCCATTTATCTTAACACTATGTATACGAAGTATATAGTTATATGACCCGGCCAGCTGGCTGGAATGGGGACAACAGGCAAACAGGAAGGATAAGAATAGCATGAGGATCCATCCTATACTTGGCCAAGACCACCTCTACTAAGCGAACCGCTTCACCCGGCTGAAAATAAAGGCCTTGTCGTTCTTAAGCCCAAACTCCGCCCAGTCGTCCGTTAGACGGTTGTAGCTCCAAAAGCCCTTCCAAACGAGCTTGTTGTTCCTAGCACCCTTGCCCGCCGTCTTGAGGGCCAGGTCGAGCCGGTACGTGTACTTGCCCACGCCTTCCGTCTCGACAAACAGGTCCCCCTCCGAGGACGCCGGCTGATCCTCAGGAGGCCCTCCTCCCGTTGCGGCGGCGGCGGTCGCCGACGGAGCCGCGACCTCGTGGGATCCAGCGCCAGAAAAGGAGCCGAGGCGCCAGCGTCCCTTGAGAGCATGCTGCATGACGCTCGACGGGAGGCTCGAGATGGACCCCGCTCGGTGCAGCTCGAGGTTCTCCTTGGTCAGGTGCGGGACCACGTCGGCCGGCTCGGTGGTGGTCAGGAGCGAGATGCAGGTGCCGTCGCGGAAGAAGCGGAGGTAGCGGAAATAAGTGCACACGTGGACGGGGCTGTTCCACGTCACCATATTGGCCGACGCCTGGCCCGCGCGGATGTAGTTGACGGTGCTGATGTAGCAGCCGTTGAACCGGATCCGCGGCCTGAAGCGGAACATGGTCTGCCACGAGCCGCCGTACGTGCTAGAGAGAAGCGACCAGGCCAGGGCAGAAGGAGACTGGGTCGCCTCGTCGGCCTGGTTGTCGAAATCGCTTTCCACGCCGCCGTCTATGGTCGTCGCCGCCGTCGTCTCCCAGGTCAGGTCCGTCTTCCAGAGGCGCGGCATGGCGGCGAAGCCAAACTCCGGGCCGAGGCAGACGCGGCGCCAGATGCGCTCCTCGGTGGCGACGAGGAAGGCCAGCCGCCTGCAGACCTGGGCCAGGCGCACAAAGTCGCCTACGTCGTCGGCGGCCACGTCCAGCAGGATGTGCAGAAGCACCTCGTCCGGGAGCGTCGATATCGGGCACGGCGGCGGCGGCATGCCCTCGATCGCCGGCGGCGCCGGCTGGATGGCGAGGCCTGCGAACCCGCCGACCAGGTCGTCGAGGGACACGCGGGGCCTCGGCGGAGTAGTTGCTGCTGGTGTCGTTGTCGTTGTCGCCGCAGAGACCGCCGGGACTGCCGGAGCTGACGTTGTGGGCCCGTGGGGGTGGTGAGAGCTTGAGGTCGCGTGGGGAGCAGGAGGTGCGTGTGGGAAGTGCTTTGCTTTGTACAGGCGGTCGACGTTGTCGTCCAGACGGAACGCGGTCCGGTACAGCCTCAGGCTCTCGCCGAGCTTCCCGCGGGACTCCATCTCCACGGCTTCTTCATACAGGGCCAGGGCGTCGGCCGCGCCGTGATCCGGCCCCGACTGGCCGCGCCTGGCCGCGCCTGGCCTGGAGGAGCTACTACCACCTCGGCTCTGGGCTGTGCTGGGCTGTTTGGCCCGCACCTCAGCCCGCCATTGCTCGCGGAACGACTCCAGCGCCGAGTTGATATCTTCGGATGATCCCTCCATTCTTTCTGGCAGGTTGAGTGACTTTGGACTTGTGCGTTGATTTCTCAGCAACGGGCTGGGATATGAATCGGAACCTTCAACGACTTGTGTGCTGATTGCTTGGCTATAGAATGGATGAATCTGCGAGTTTTGAAATACGATGCATCAGGCGGTGCGTGGGTGTTCCTACTAGTAGCAGGTGGTAGGTTGTAGGTACCGAGATAAGGACGTGAGTTATAAACCTATGACGATGCATGTCCAGCGGCTTCAGTAAGCCATCCACAGCGGTAAGTCCGAAACCAGCCCACAGTGTGTAAAACCGGCATATTCCACTGTGCGGTATGACTTGCACGGCACCGTCCTTTACCGTAAGCTGCAGAAGTTACCGAAAATGGCCTTGAAGTGGACTCGGTACCCATTAATACTAGCCGAAAAAAGATGGCATTTGCTCGGTTTTGGTTGACAACCAATCTATCTGACCAATTCGGTGACCACAGCGCAGGCGGTGACAGCGGAGGATGCTCAAGCGCTGAACACCACAATCCCTGCTCTAGAGCCCCTATTCGTCAATCTTCGCCCAAAGAGTCACTCGCCGGTCGACTTACAGGTCCTCTGAAGGCAACCCTTGGGTACGGTATGTGGCTATCAGAAATCAAATCGCGCCTTGGGAACAGCACAGTGATAAATCGGCACGAGAAACAAATTAGATTAACAGACACAGGAAAGTGTCTGCACGACGTCAAGGCTGATTTGGTGTCTGCAATAGGGGAATGTCATGCCATATTAGCTGGAACAGCCCGCGAGCCGTAAGGACAAAGGGCAAAGAGAGAAGCCGGAAAAACTTGCCGAACGTCCGCAGAGGATGCCCCAAGAAGCAAATTACCACCCATCGCGACACCGACGTGCCATAGTAACCCACAGCGAACCCGCCAACCTCGATGCGCAGGTGCTTGGTCTCGCCAGCTTCCAAAAACACCTTCTCGAACGCGACCAGCGGCCGCTGCGGCTGTGACTTCTCGACGCCCACGTAGACCTGCACCGTCTCGGCGCCCGCCATGGCGCCAACGTTGCTGAGGGCCAGGACGAACTCCAGCCGGTCGTCGTCCTCGCGCTCCTCCTCTTCGCAGACATGTCGTCGCCCTTGGCCCGCTGGACAAGCGTCAGAGCATTCTTAGCCACCCGGTCAATACCCTGCTGGGATACCTTGCCCTGTTCCCGCGCCGTGAACAGCTTCTCTAACCACCGGTTGGTCGAGAAGGGAAATCGATATTGCAGCCTGCCTTGACTGATTCGGCCGTAGAGTTCATGCCACCCCTGTCCGAGGTGACGATGCTTTTGTACGGGTGTTTTGCCAGTCCCCTTAGATCTTTCGCGATGTCGTACGCGGTTTCCCTGTGAAGGAGGCATACCCGTCATAGCCCCACTCGCCACGGAGAATGCCCTTCAATACATGCCCGTGCATATCGGGGTGCGTCCTGTTGACCATGTTGGACAACGTCATGATGAACCATGGGCTTGACTCCCGGACGGCGATATCAAAAGGAGGGAGATAAATCTCACGCAACGGTCGCTCTGATATTCTTGGGTCGACCGTCAACCGATTAATCTCCTGCTCGTTCCCAACAAAATCTGCAGATACCCGTCAGTGCAACGCATATACAAACAGGGACAGGGTACCACGAGCCCGCGTACGTACGTTTGATGGTAGCCGTGACGCCGTGTTCTTGAAGTCCATTTATGTGCTGCGCCGCCAGTTTCCCGGTGAGGACTGGACCTCCGGAGAAAGGTTCAAAGTTCCTTCCGTTCACCGTCGGGCTAGCAGGATGCTAGCAGACCTAGCTTTAGTCTCTCTTGCGATGTCGGCCGGCATCCCGTAGGAGACTCTTGTTCCATGTTACCACTAGGGAGACGCCGCACGGAAACAGCGCTACCTCTATAAACAAAGTGGGCTCTTCAGCGCTACCCACGACCCGGGGAGATAGTCCAAGGTCCGGAGTCATCCATACCTCGGTGCCACCAACCACCC
>PYSS01000012.1:0-27975 GCA_003049465.1 Magnaporthiopsis rhizophila
AAAAAAAAAAAAAAAAAAAAAAAAAAAAAAAAAAAAAAAAAAAAAAAAAAAAGTCGGCCTCTCCTCGGTCGTCATCATCATCGCCGTCTCCATCGCATTCAGCTCCTGGGTCCGCGCCCTGCTGACCTACCTGATCCACGTCCCCATCCTGCTCCTGGCCGAGGCCACAAAGTTCCGCGAGCTCTGGGACTACCACGTCGTGGACGAGGCCGAGCTGGAGAAGCGAAACGGCGCACTGCTCGACAAGGTGTCCAGGAAGAGGCGGGACCGGATGGAGCAGAGGAGAAGGAAGGAGGAGAGGGCTGCCGGGAATACGAAGCAGACTGCTACTGCTGCTGCTGGTGATGGTGATAAACAGGGGCAAGAGCAGCAGCAAAAAGCAAACGACGCGGGTGCGGGGCCGCCACCGGCGACGACGACGACGAATCTTAACGGGAGTGCCACCGCGAGAGGCGGACGAGCCGCTAGCAATGGGGTTGTTGGAAACGGCCAGAGGAGTGGGCGTGGCTCGCCGGTGTCTCCGTTTCTCTCCTTCCTTCGGAGGAACCGGAGTGACATCAGCAAGGTCTAGGAGGCGTTGTTTATTAAGGGGTTCGATTCCAAAGTTGACTGGATACACGGGTTGGATCAAGGTGTGGTATTGGGTAATGTAATTCTGCTTCGGGATGGGTATCCCCGAGACTAAAAATGACAGTGTAGTAACGCTTTGGCTTCTGTGCTCAGATTTCGCTTGCTCGGGGGCTTTATAAGCTTACTGGGACCCCTGCCGTAACCAAGAGGTTGGTTCGCAAGGACGCAGGCGCACGGGATCTGTCGGGTGGCGATCATCCTGAAGTTTATTTCCACAGCAGATCGTCGACTCCATTTTTTTTTCGTTTTTATTTGCCCATCTTTTGGATAATGGTGTAAGATATTGTGTTTGGAGACATAAGAATAGAATTAAAAAAAAAAAAAAAAAAAAAAAAAAAAAAAAAAAAAAAAAAAAAAAACAGAAAAGCGAAAACCGAATCCCATGAAGCATGGTGATTAGGTTGTTGTGTCGACCATCGCCGCATCGGTAGTGTTGTATGACAGCTGGAAATAACCTCAAGATCCCACGGAAATGACGAAGCAAAAACCCGGGATTACCATGTACAGAGTAGTATGTCGGCCACCATCCGATCCGACTTTACATCGAGGGCACCCTGGCCTGAAAGAATCAGGGTTTGACCCTGCTTTTTAGCACTCGCATGCTCGTCCTGTCGGGGGCGCCTGAGATCCGACGGCACTGGCAGCCGTTTGCATTGTGCCGCGCTCGGGGCGCTTCATTAATCGCCGGCGTTCACGACAAGCGCATGCAACGTCACGAATCAACGAACCGTTGGAAGCTGTTTTGGTGTGTATCCCATATGGTATTTTCTATCAAGACGCTACAGTTGTCAAAATCAGCGGAGCCATCACGAGTCAAACTAACCACCACCAATAAACACCTCAAATCCAATCTCGAGCCACAAACGCACACACACCTAAAGCCACTCGCTCTTTGCCCAATCCCACAGCTTCTCAGGCGGACATCCCAAGCTACACTCGACACCCTTATCCCGACCGCCCGGCGATGCGACCTTTATAATATCCGTGATGGGGGTCGACCCCTGCAGCGTCACGAAGCTGAACTGCGCACGGGCGCCCCCGCCTCCTTGGTGGTCCGGGCGGCACTTCCAGACCATGTCCATGCTCCCCCGCAGCGCGCGCAGGTTGTCCAGCATGCCCTTGTGGCAGCCGTCGCGCTCGTCGCCCCAGCCGCTGGTCCAGACGTTGGCGATCATGTGCCGGTCGCCGACCCACTCCAGGTCCGGGCGCCAGCCCTCGAGGCAGCAGTAGGAGCCGGACTTGCTGTTGCTGCTGCTGCTGCTAGCTGGCGTTGTGGGCTTTGCTGCTGTGGCGGTCGTGGTAGTGACCTGGGTGATGGTCACCGAGGCCGCGGTTATGGTCTTGGTGCCGGCGAAAAACCCAGAGCTGCTGCTGCTGCTGGTGGAGACGGAATCGGACGACTCGTCAATGCCCGTGATGTTGGCCACGACGGTGCGGTATATGGTCGACGTGTCTACCGACCCCACCGCCTTGCGCGTGACGGTCGGCCCGGCCGTCAGGATCGTCCGTGTGTATCTGAGCCCCGGTACGGTGACGGTGGCCGGCCTGCCGCGGACGGTTGTGGCTATGGGCAGCACGGCCACCAACGTCGTCACGCTCGGGACGACCTGCACCTGCACCTGCACCACGCTCTGCGTGACGGTCACGGTCACGGTCATGGTGGAGGGTGCGGCGGGCGCTGCTGCTGCTATTTGATGGCCGCCGTCCATGCCCCGCGCGGCGGTGATGATAGGCAGCGGCACCGCGACGACGGGGCCGCCGTCTCCGCTGTCCGGCGGGCTCGACAGCGTGGTGGCGGACATGGCCTGGCGGGGCGACGCCGTCTTGTTGCCTCGTGCCACGCCTGGGACGGCCGCCAGGACGGTCGCCGCCTGGGTGGAGAACCGCATGTCGCTTGTGCGGTGGTGAAAAACAGTCCGTCGAGACGAATGTCTACCTAGATGCCTTCACGAAGCAATTGCTTGCGAACCTATTTCCGGTCTGCTGATTCTAGCACATGGCCCAGGCCAGGCAGGCCGCACCGGAGCACCTACGAACCGGGACGAACTACGCTCCAAAGTATACACTGCATATACCTTTCTCCGGCTGCATCCTGTTTCCCCATCACGGCCCCTTGAGTTTATCGGCGCCAGCAAAGGGTAACTCTACGATTATTTGTGGTTTTGCCTCGCGAGGCTTGGGCTGCCGCAAAGGCTGATTGTTTTGCTTTGGGTATGGTGAAATACACGTCCATCGCAGCAGCCTTGGGGGAAAATTGCTTGTGAACTGTTCTTTTTTTTTTTTTTTTTTTTTTTTTTCCGCAATAGAAAAGCACGACCACGTTTTGTGAACACCCTGGTGACATACAATCAAGAAGGCGGAATGAGGTCGGATTCGGATTGCAGCGCGGCCGACGTCCATGATGGTGGGTCCACAATCCTCTCACAACCCTCCCGGAACAAAGTGCCGCGGCTTCAGGGGTTGACCCGTCCACCCCGCCCATCTGAACCTAACCCCCCGTATCGTCGAGGCCGCCTAATCTCGGATCCCTCTCCACAGAGCAATGCTGGGATCCTGCAGGACCCAAAAAAAAAAAAAAAAAAAAAAAAAAAGCAGGGTTCAGGATCCCCACTCTACCGGACACGCAACCCCCATAACCCTGGAACAGGTCCAGTCGGAGAGGGCACCTGAGACGGGGATGCCGGTCCGCAGGATGCTTGCACTCTAGAGTGGGGGAAAGAGGGGAAGAAGAGCTGCATGCACTCCCTCCTGCGTTAGCCCACACACCACGAGATAGCGGGTTTGTTTGTCTTTTTTCCTTTTCTCGCCTTATGTACATAAAATTCCGACCATGATACATGAAACTGTGAACCAACCAGAGCGTGTTAAACCGCGTATCATACACATATCCAAACCCCCCACCATTAAGCCCTGGCGCCGGTCACGGTAAAATGTCGGTGAAAAGCCGCCGCTTGCAGTTCGGGTCACTGTTGAGCATGTAGTGCTCCAAGGACTCGAAACAGCACGCCAAAGCCTTGTAGAAGTAGAACGTCGTCCAAGTGGACATCTCGGCATAAAAATCGCACAAAACCAACCCCCTCCTTACTCTTCTCCTTATTGCCGTTGCCCCGTCTGAACCGATATCTCGGTCGTCATGACGATGCCTCCCATGTTCTGTGACTGTAGCTGCTGTTCCTGCTCCTGCTGCTGCAGCTGCTGCAACTGCAGATGGTGATAGTACTGCTGCTGCTGCTTCTTCTCGCTGCCGGCGCCGCCGCGCGCCCCGCCGTTCTGCGCCTGGTCCGCCGTGGCGTTTGCGTACATGCTGGCGGCGATGCTTCCGGGGGTGGTGAGGTCGCCGAGCGCGAGCTCCTCGGTGCTGATGCTGGCGGTGCGGTTGCGCTTGCTGGCCGACGACGACGTGCCGACGCCGCCGCCGTTCTTGCTGGCGCTGAAGTTGGTGGCGCGCGGGCTGGCAAGCGTCGAGCCGCCGTAGCGCAGGTAGGCGCTGCGGTCCTTGGAGGCGCGAGTGAGGCCGAGCCCGGGGAGGAGGCGGGCCAGCAGCGAGCGCAGCGTCGGCAGGCACGAGGCGATGATGGAGACGTTGAGCTCGATGCACGACCAGATGGCCGCCCCGATGTTCTCCCACGACGGGTCCTGGCTGACGACGCCGGCGTGGAGGGTGAACAGGCGGTAGATGGAGATAATGCAGACGCTAGGGAGAAGGGAAGGATGTTGTTAGCGAGTGTTTGATTCGTTTCAGCAGTGCCGTCTCCACACAGCCCCTGGACGGCTTAGGGGTGCTTGATGTTTGACTTACAAGAAGCCTAGGCAAAAGATGCCCATAACCATAAGCTTCTGCTTGATAGGAAGCTGAAGCTTCCACACCGACGGAAGTGGGATGCAGAAGATGGCAATATCGGTAGCCATGCTCATGCCCGAAGAGAGATACCAAATGGACAGGGTATCGAGGCACTTGTTGGCCATAGAGGGGACGATGAAGCTGATGGGCAGGCATGCGAAGCTCAGCAAAAGGGCCTGGACGACGGCCCAAACGCAAACGTAGATAGTGGACCAAAAGCAGATCTTTTGGACGACGGCGTCCTGGAAGATTCGCTTGAACTGGAACAGGAAGCCAAGCTTGACCACGTTCATGGCCATGTTGTAGAGGAGGATTGCGGCCAAGAGGTACTGTGCGGAGCAAACGATTAGCCTCCCGTAGGTGCGAGATCAGGGACTGGGGATCCCGGGAGAGGAGCCTACCTTCAGCTGCTCCACGCCTTCTTCCGCACCAACTGTTGCCTGATGTCTGCCCATGCCATACTTGACCTCGAAGTTCAAGCAAACCGAGTTCCCAAGCGAGAAGATCTGGGTTCGCGCCGATGGGACGTCAGAGAATGGTCTCGCTACTGTGAAGCGCAGGTTCCAAAAATGCCCAGATTGGAGGCGGCACACTCACAGTCGCGACCAGCATGGCCCAGTCATCCTTGCCAATCGCCTTCAGGATCACTCCGCGCGTGTAGAAGCGAAGTATGAGGAAGACGAGGGCGCCGCCGCCGAATGCGATGCCGATGCTGGACACCATGGGCCCGTTGGTCTCGGCCAACTGGGCTGGCGTGAGGTCGGCCATGGTTTCTGTTGGTGTTTTGTCTCGTCTCTCTTTCTTCCCAGTTCGCTGGCGTCTGTTTGGTCCTCGGCGGCCGCGAGGTTGGGGGAGGGTCGTGTTAGGCGCACGTCTCGGGCTGGGAGCTGCCGGAACCGGGTTCAGGCGTCGGCCAGCGGGCGTACGGGATTCCAAATGCCGGTGCTATTTTCCGCCCCCTTTTTTTTTTTTGCTTCCGTCCCGGCAAGGTGACCAAGTGAGGGGCGGGGAGGGCTGGGTAGGGCTCGCAGCCGTACGGGTTGTTGCGGACGGACCACGCAAAAATAGGTAATCGTCAAAGTTCCGTGGGGATGATGTCTGGCGTGGAGAGGGATCGGCGTGTTTATAATCCCCGTCGTGCTTTGCGTGAGTGATGGATCGTGGAGATCTGGTCCCGCACGGGCCACCCCTGCGCAGAGCCGTCGAGGGAGAAGGAGGAGGGGTACTAATGTGTGATGGCGTGCCGGCGCGTGTATGCAATTGAAAAGCAAGAGGCGGGATATGACAGCCTTGGCAGGTAGGTTTAAGTCCCCTGGACGGGCGCATATAACACGCATATAAGCGAGGGAGTTGGAGGAGGACGTGCCTTGGCGGCAGAGCCTCCGAGATTTCCAGCAGCAGGTAGCACCACGACCGGGTCCTGTGCTCCTGGCTCGTCTGGGGTGTATGGAGGTAATGTGACGTTTATTTTGCTTTCGCTATCGCTCTCCCGCCACAGTGTGGCAAGTTTTGGTTGGTGGGAGCCGACGACGTGCTCGTCCGGTCCTTCTTTCACACCTTTTTGCAAGGTCAGGGCCTCCGGAAATTCCCTTGGATATTTTCTTTCTACTGGCTAAATGCCAGGGGCAGTTACGTAAAGCCAGGGAAAACCGAGTATCAGGCACTGATACAAGGGGGTGGCGGCTCGATCAATGGGTGAGGTTGCGGTGGGTAGGCTGCGCCTCACCCCGGCTTCCGCGACATCTCGGTACCAGCCAGGCCAACCACGGTAGGAAAACGGCCAGGTTTACAATGCCGCCGGCACGTCCGTGCTGAGCAGGCTTGGACTCGGCCCTTTTTTCCCACTCGGGCGGCGTCACCTCCCGTCGGTCGGTCGGGGTGCGGTGGCAGTCACATGCCCCTCTCCAAGGCACCCCAACGTCTGGGTCGTCACCACGCTGGTGGAGGAGGCATTCCCACTGAGAGCGACCTGATGCCGTTTCTGCCATCCGCGTGGTATGCCCCTTTTCTCGAGGTCGGCAGGAGCAGTCACCAGTGCGACCCTCGGCGGGCCAAGAAGCCAGGAAGAGCTTGGGGCGAGGGGTGTGATAAATTTGCGACAATGCCTGCACGTCAGGGAATCTGACTCGAGGAAGTTGCCTGGATGGGAT
Organism: Magnaporthiopsis rhizophila; assembly: GCA_003049465.1. Lineage (NCBI taxonomy): Eukaryota > Fungi > Ascomycota > Sordariomycetes > Magnaporthales > Magnaporthaceae > Magnaporthiopsis > Magnaporthiopsis rhizophila. The sequence goes on from PYSS01000012.1 coordinate 6,622, forward strand.
GGTGATGCCACCGACCCTGCTGCCAAGCAACAATGTTGCGACCAATCAGGACCCGCTGCGTCGGATCCTGGTTTTGGAGACGGTGGAAAGAAGAGGGAAAAGGAAGCGAACCGGCGCGAGGTTGAAGGGAGTTCGGGAAGAATACTAGTATGGCATGTAACTCGTTATGGAACGCTTTCCAAAAGCGCAGCATATCTAGAAAGATCCCGTAGTCGACTCGGGGCTGACTGCTGTGCCTTGTTCCGCTGGGAACTAGAGGTAGGTAGGTGGACTGTTATTCCCGAGGAAATGCTGCTTCAATGACGATGCTCCCAGAGAAAGTGATGGAGTGGACACGGAAAAATGACTGGCGGCGGGGTAGCCGCGTATGTTGTCTCAAACGCCGTAGGAGCCAGAGACAGGACTTCGGCTCCAGCTCACAAGCTCTTGCTACAAAGCCAGGGAGATCAGCGCGAAACCGCCATCCGAGCAGGCGTGTTCGAGGGGGCCACCACCGGTTTTCCATCCGGCCAGTGACTGGGCCACCTGTTTGGCGCGGCATTTGCGACTCCCGGAGTATCCGCGGGTTACATCCAGGCCCATCGCCTGTGTGTCCGGAGGATCAAAAAAGGAGAAGGAGGAAAAAAGGGCTCGTTTGCAAGTCCCGCTGTGCCAATGGACGGTGGATACTCGGAATGTAGCGATCCTTGGTTCGCAAGGCCGTGCGCTGCCATTGCAGAGATGCGTTGTTGGTGGCCATTCTTTGTTGGTGGTGAACGTTGAAATTGTGTGGTGGAGATGCGGGAGTCTGGGCTCTGTGCTGTTGGGGGAGGCCGGCGGGAAGCTAAAGCCCAAGGCCAAGTGTCATCAATAGCGTCGAGGACAAGAAAAAAATAAAAATGGAAACCTGTAGGTAGGTGGTATGGGTCCTCCTTGTAGCGAGGCGGCGGGGAAGCGGCCAGCGCAAAAGGACTGGACGTGATTGCTGCGGGGCTGGGCTGGGTGGCGCAATGTCGGCGGCCCGCCGAAACGGCCAGCCACAGAGGGGAGGTTCTCCGCTTCACCGTGGGCGATATCACGTGGAACCCTTATGACGCGACGTCTAAGAGCGGGGTTTGCGCAGGTGAGAGTCGGGGTCCTGCCTGTTTAAGCGACCTGCATTCGCCGACGGACCAGATATCCGCATGCGTATGCCCGATGAGCGCGCCATCCGGATCCGGATCCCAACCTCTCCAGAGCAACGATATTCCTGGCGTGCCCGGACGCTAAGAAATAGTGTAAACTAGACCCTGCGGCGATGGCCATCTGGCTCCACACACTCTTCGGACATCTTTGCTTATATGGTAGGTACCTATAGGTGTGCCTACTTATACTCGTCCTCCGCTTTCTGATTTATCCCATCGATTCCCCGCTCCAAATGTCACCATTTGCTTGACTATCTTTTCGCTTACACTGATGAGCCCCTATTCTGCGCTGCCAATATCTGGGTCCCCTTCCTTCAAAAGGTGGAGGATTGTTCCTTTGATGAAGCGGAGCAGAGGCTGGCCGGCCCTGTACCGACACAAATATTGAATATTTGTGCACCTGGCTATCCCCTAATGACAGCACCCATTACTGTTGGTCCGCATCTCTTTAGCGCGGCGCATCTCCGTAGCGCGGCGCTACCGGGGACTTTGCGGGGACGTGTCAAACAGCCCAGTAACCAGCCCGGCGCTCCATTAGACCCGATCCTATCACTGCGCTTGCGGCGGCCCAAAATTTCGCTATCGAGTGTGTCCTTGCGCCATCGCAGGGCCTTTGTTGAGCCCTACCAGCGTCCCGAGTGCCTTCCTTCTCTGGGGATGCACGGGTCAAAAGCACCCGTCGCCTCGGGGCACCTACCAGATGCTGGCCTTGTCTGCTGGCCTCCACCAACAACACAACCGGGCACACGAGAACTGCCCGGGCACTCGCTGCCTTGGCCTCGGACCGGGGATGTGCTCCGTCCGCCAACTGGCCGACGTACTTACTCATGTACCCTGCATGCACTTTCGAGCTAGGTGGAGCGCACTTACAAGCTCAAGCCGTGTTGTGATGCCGATGCCTTTGCGCAAGAGTTGTATTTTCTCCCTTGATCCGGCCCGCTATTCTCCTCTGGGTGAGAGGAAGCAGAGAGGAAGGCTTCTAGAACGGCTTTGCGCACGGCAGTGCGGCATCTACATTAAACTCGATCTTCGCTTGCCTCCACCCGGCGTCCTGGGTCTGCATTTTGCTCTCGACAGGTGGGCCGGCAGAATCTTGATGCCGGCTTGGCGCCACGCGGTCTCGCGACTCCTTCCTGTCTCGCTAGCAAGAATCCCCCGAAAACCCCTTCATGATGCAGGGTCCTGATTCCACAGTTCCGGAGGCTTTCGTTTTGCATCAATCCACCCGTACCATCATGGTTCTGAAAAAAACAGCTGTCAGGCCCCTCTTAATCTGGAACATGGACGATATTGACCGGCTGTTTTGTTTGATTGCGTGCTGCTTGGTAAGATGCGCCCGCTCCATGCTGGCTTTCGGACAATTTCCGGTCAGCTTCAGAAGAGCACAGCCCGGCTGAATAGGGGGGGTCGGCCGTTGGCTCCAGCGGACCTCCAGGCGCAATTGGTCGGGGCTGCGTGGTTCCCTCTTGGCTCCACCAAGCGCTGGCGGTGGGACATTGGAACATGTGGGCAACAACGCCAGCCGCAAGCGTTACCGCCCCCAACCCAACCCCCGGCTGTATGCAAGAGAAGGCCGGGCATGCATCCAGGCAGCTTCCTTCCACGCTGGTGGAAGCTGTAGCACGAGGGCAGACCGATCCACCGAAGCAAAGCGCCTGGTCTGGGCGGACAACCCAACCACCCGCGTGGCGGGCTGGCTATAACTACACTATCCCCGTCCATCGTAGCTCTCACCATGTTCCTCTTACCTCACCGTCGCTCACATCATTGGCTAAATCGTCACTCTTTACTATTCCCAGCCACTAGCAGTCAGCAACAATGAAGTTCTTCCAGTCGGGTATGGCCCTCGCGGCCTTTGCTGCCGTCGCCTGCGCCCAGAAGAAGCACTCCTACGACTACGTGAGTAATTTAGGCTCGGTCACTGACACACAACTCACCCACACACCCAACCCACACCCACTTGCTTTTGGTTCGCACGGACTGCCGCAGAATGCGAGGTTGTTTTTTGAGACGTTTGCCCAACCAACTTTCACACACTCTGACGCCATTTACTCCGCCGAATAGATTATCGTGGGTGGCGGCACTGCCGGCTCGGCCCTCGCCACGCGCCTGAGCCAGGGTCTTCCCGATGCCAGCATCCTCCTCGTCGAGGCCGGCCCTTCGGCTCTCGACGACCTGAGGATCAACGTCCCTGGCATGCGCGGTGCCCTCCTGGGGTCCAACCTGGACTGGAACTTCACCACCATCGCGCAAGAGAACCTCGAGGGGCGCTCCGTCCCCGTCAACCGCGCCAAGGTCCTCGGCGGCTCGTCCGCCATGAACTTCCTGTGCTACGACCGCGCGTCCGCCCCCGAGTATGACGCCTGGGCCCAGTTCGGCAACGCCGGCTGGGGCTGGGACGCCATGATCGGCGCCATGACGCGGTCCGAGAACTTCACGGGCACCGACGACGACGTGCACGGCCGCAGCGGACCCATCCGCAACCTGTACAACCGCGTCAGCTACCCCGTCGTCGACATGTGGACGTCGACCTCGGCCAACGCCGGCCTTCCCGTCACGGAGCGCAAGAGCATGGGCGGCGACAACATCGGCATGATGTTCCAGCCCACCAACATCAACGACGACAACAAGACGCGCTCCTACGCGGCCAACAGCTACCTGCCCCTCGCCGGCCCCAACCTCGAGGTCCTCACCAGCACCCAGGTCGAGAAGGTCAACCTGGTCGGCTGCAAGGCCGGCATGTACAAGGCCAAGGGCGTCACCCTGCCCAACGGCAAGGTCATCAACGCCGTCCGCGAGGTCGTCGTCTCGGCCGGCGCCGTCCAGAGCCCCGGCCTGCTCGAGCTGTCTGGTGTCGGCCAGCCCGCCGTGCTCAAGGCCGCCGGCGTCACGCCGCTGATCGATCTCCCCGGCGTGGGCGAGAACTACCAGGACCACATCCGCATGTCCAACACGTACCGGCTCAAGGAAGAGGTCGACTCGTTCGACAACCTCATCTACGACGCCGGCGGCAAGAACGCCACGGGCGAGCTGCAAAAGTGGCTGTCGGGCGAGCGCTCGCTGTACGAGTACACATCCAAGGCCTACGGCTTCCTGACGTGGGCGCAGCTCGGCGTGGCCGACAAGATGAAGGCCGCCGCCGTCTCGGTGGCGAGCACCAGCAACGTCGTGGACAAGAAGAAGCTCGAGTACCTGGGCAACTCGCGCGTGCCGTCGGTCGAGTACGTCCTTGACGCCAACTACGTCGGCGCCTTCGGCTACAAGGGCGGCAAGTACATCACCATCTTCACCACCGTCATGCACCCCATGTCGCGCGGCAGCGTGCACATCGACCCCAAGGACCCGCGCGGCAAGCCCGTCATCGACCCCAAGTACCTCAACAACGAGTACGACGTGCTCGGCCTGGTCGAGGGCGGCAAGCTGGCACGCCGCATCGCCCAGACCGAGCCCATGGCCTCGACCATCCAGGCCGAGACCGAGCCGGGCCCCGAGGTCGAGTCGGACGAGCAGTGGTCCACCTTTGCCCGCAAGGCCGCCCTCACCTTCAACCACCCGCTGGGCACCTGCCCCATGCTGCCCCGCGCCGACGGCGGCGTCGTCGACGCCGACCTGCGCGTCTACGGCACCACCAACCTGCGCGTCGTCGACAACAGCATCATCCCCATCGTGCCCTCGGGCCACCTCCAGACCGCCGCCTACGGGATTGCAGAGATCGCCGCGGCCAAGATGATTGCCGCCGCCAAGAAGCACTAAAACACAGATTACCTGATTGCTTTATTTTTACGCCTTGCGCTTGCTTGCTTGCTTTGCGACACCTTTGTTAAGCGCACTCTTGCCAAGTTATATGGGTGGATTTATGCATGTTTTTTAATCTGTTTTTGGTGGCCAACTGTGCGTTCTCTTCCCCTTGTCCAAATAATACCCCTAGACGCGTGATCCCCTGGAACATACCTACCTATATACATCTACCTAGCTATCTATTTAGTTGCATGCGAATGTACTTCATTTGAGGCTTGCGTTGTTGTTTTGCATCTGTTCTACCATTTTGGAAAACATTGTCGATGATGAAGTCCCAACTCTGGTCACCGCAGCTGTAGCGTGCCAACCGTGTGTCCAAAATAGGGTCCGCCTGGGCAGACAAAGTTGCCTCGTGGTGCGTCGTATGCAGCCAAAGACAGATCGAGCAGCCATCCCATGACAAAAATGCTTTGTACACCGTAACCGTTAAGATCCCCCGCTTTTCATCCGAACACTCCCCATACTGGATAAATTTATTTCCCTCATAATGCCAGATTTTGAGTTCGTCCAGATCTAACGTTGATGATCCTGGATACGTGTACTATACATACTTTCGTCCGGTCCCTGCGTCACCACATGCATCTGCTTCCCCTCACGTCAAAACTCCAACTGCCGGCATCCGGACAGAAGATTAGCCTGCATGTAGGCTCCCCCGGGAAAAAAAAAAAAAAAAAAAAAAAAAAAAAGGGCACTGACAAAAGAATAACTCCAAGGTGGCATCTTTCACCTTGCAAACCCATACCCAAACGCAAACAAAATCACCAAATTGGACCATATTATGCTACTAGCCGTACAATAATATAATGCTCGTGTTTGTGCTTTTACGACTGTTTTGTTCACAGTTGTTCGTCGTAATGATGTTACCTGATTGAGGAACATAAATCTAATTTTGTCTCGTTTTTTTTTTTTTTTTTTTTTGTCGTGGAGGAGGTAGGTTCCTCGACCCCTCACGATTGCAAGATAAACTTTCTGCACCCTCACGCTTTAAAATAAACAGTGCGCCGGCTTTAAATAAGTCGTCGGGTGGATTCGGCGTCGCCAGAGGCTGGAGAGGACATGCCTGTCCAGCATGAAAAAGCAAACTTCATGGGCAGCGCAGTGCTCAACATTCCCCTCCCATAAGCACATGTCCACAACCGCGTGATATCATCTTCAAAAATCCGCTCACCCTTGGCGCTGCGTGCTCCCCTCAGTAGCCCGACTACTCCACGCCTCGCACCCCGTCTCTTTCAGCAGCACGACGGCCTGCGGAGCTTGCAAAAACACGCAGGGGTTGTGGTCTCCCGCGACGATGCGTTGCGGCGACCAGGGGTCCTGGGCCGGCGACTGAGACAGCCAGCGGGCCATGGCGTACCGGGCGCCGCATGGCTCGGTCTCGTCGTGGAGTTCGGCCGGCGTAGACTCGGTACTCCGAGACATCGGTCCGGACTGTGGCGGGGGCTGCGTGGGCTTGCTTGCCTTGGTCGAGACTGGTGCTTGTCAGCTAGTAGATGGCTGGTTGGGAAGCCGCTTTGGCTTCGGGAGGCTCACAGATGGTTTTTAATCTTCTCTTCGGCGCTGGTGAAAGGTTGATGATATCAAGCAAATTGCAGCCTCGTTTGTTTTACAGACAAGGAGGTTGTTCTTGTCCACTCTCTTCCGATGGAGCCGTTTGCACCGAAGAAAGAAGGCGGAATCATTAAGCAAATAAAAGAGATACATTGCTTTTTATAAGGCGCTGATCTTGCCGCAAAATCGGGACTTGAAAATGGCCTCTGTTATAAGTTGATGATGTGGCATAAGGAGAAAAATGGCCCCAATGGAGACCGACATTGTATGGCTCGAAAATGGCCCGAGTGCCAAAGCTATTCCTAATATGATAAATGGCCTTGCAAAGGGAGACTGTGGACAATCAGCGGCGGTGGTGGGCAAGGTGATCGGAGAGAAGTGTTCGAGCACATTGGCAAGATTACATCTGCGAGACTAGTCTATGGCATTACATCTGCAAGATTGGTTTATGGCACGGCTTGTGCAAACTGCTTGCCGTTTTGCATTATTTGATCGACTAGATGGAAACGAAACTTCGCTTGTGGTTTTCCAACTTGCTCCCATACAAAGTCCCTGCCTCCTCTCGGTGGGTGTCCGCCTTCCTTCACCCGCTCACCCATGTTCGCTTCTGAGTACACCCTCGTTCTTTCTCTCCACATGACCAAACGGTAACACATGGGTGTCCAACAGTGTGCCTTTCCGGCTACAGTACCTCTGTTTCTTTCCTGTCGCCAAGGAGAGGAAGGCGTTGATGACGTCGTCATCGCGGCCAGGGTGGGACGCCATCGACCCTCGACGGCCTCAACGAGAACATGAGGGTGGAGTTTGCTGCTGTGCCACCAGATGTAGGGCGCAGCAATGTCTCATTGTTGGCCGAGAGGCCCGTGGGTGACCGGCCCGATAGAGGAATTCTTTTGTAGTCAGGTGGTTGCCCATGCAGAGTGCCAGGAGGTCGGGGACTGCCCTTACCAGGTATGAACTCCCCCGCGAGATTCGTCAAAAAAGAGGATAAACGAGTAGGAAAGTACGTAGGAAGTAGGAGAGGATTTAGAAGCGGATAAGATGTCACAGAATAGGAAGGGAGACAGAAGGATACTCACGTACGATACATACACGCCGGCGGCCAGACACGGCGGCAGCCCTGCTGCTTTGCTTTCCCATCCGCGTCCCGAGGCCATCCATCTACTTTCGCAACCTCGGCTCTCCCAGTCTGCCCAGTTGGCTGTCCCACTTCACTCAACCACGGCTCTCCTAGTCTGCCTAGTCGACTGTCCGAGTCCACACCGGCTCCCGTCGACCTATTGCGCGCAGACACGTCTCCAGCCGGACGTTCTCGCCCGGCAGCGCACTCTATCGAGTGCCTGTCTATGCGAGAAACATAGACACGCGGTGGTACACAGAGTGGACCAGGACGGCGCTCACCGACCTGTCGGGCCAGATGGAGTCAGAGTGACGACGACCGGCAGCATCATCTGCCAGACGCGTTCTGTGCGCGCGCCCAGCTCAGGTGCAGCTTTTGGTGCACGGGGGGACTGTCGAGTAACACAATGTTGGCAGTGTGTTGGCGGGTTGTGCATTTTTGGGGGGCGGCCGCCCAAAACGGCCACAGAAAGGGGCCAGTAATATCGTCACCTCCAAGTGCCACACAACCATCTCTTCCCACTAGCGGCGATGTTGTGATACCCTCACTGCGTCGACCTCTAGGCAGACACGCTCCTTCGAGTTGACCCATGATGATGGGAGTGTGTAGGATGTCAGAGTTCGCCTCGTCGAGGACGACTCTCGAGAGCTTCTTGCCTCGAGGACGTCCCCCGAGATTCTCTCTATTTAATATTGCCTTGCCCATCGCAGCTCTCTCGACTATCAAGCCGTGTCTTCACCTTCATCATCAAATGGAATAGGTCCAAGCATCTCGCCCCTACTGCCTCGTCATTTTCATCTCGTTAGTATCGACCTACCAGTCCACCGTCCCTAGATTTCGTCCACCTCACTTTCGCTGCTAACCTGTTCCTTCATAGAGTTCTAGCTTCGTCGTGCCAGTCCGCCCATCTGCCCCACGTCCCAAACACGAGCCGGCCACCGTGTCCAACGACAGAGACTACCGCCCCACGCGCTAGAGCCGACCCATCAGGGAGAGATGGGAGACTGTCGGAGCCTCCAGGCCGTACGAGGCCGGGCGTGAGAGAGGCACACGTGCTTATGGAGGCTCGTGGCCTTCCAGCTGGCGAAGCAGCGCCGTCGTCCAGGACGCCACCCCCGGCATGTTCATGAGCCCATAGAGATGAGCCAGTTCACCTCCTCGACCGAGGCAGTCCTGCGCAACCGGACTAGGCTCGCCCGTGAAGCCGGACGGGGGGAACGGGCCGAGCGTCGGGAGGAAGGATCGGAATATGGAATGGTGGCTTCCGCCACAGACCTGGAACAGCTCTTGTCCATGGGCCAGTCGGCCCGGCACCGCCGCGGGGCTGAGTACCCCCGTGGCGGCGGCCAGGGCGGCGTCCAGGGGGGCAAAGCCGAGCGTGAGTGGGGTTATTGGAAGTTCTAAAACGCTGGCACCAGGTGATTTAGATTGGCGAGCGTGCTCAAGGGTACCCGATGTGGATATGGTAGTCGAAGGACCATAATTTGGATAGGTTGCTACACGTTTATTAAAAGATGAAAGCAGGAACAAGAGGGCTCCCCTTCTGAGTTTGATACTAAGACGCGGTTGGCATGGGTTCCTCCGTCGCTTCTGTTACATTATACAGCTTCCTTAGCTGCGCCTCATAGGCTTTGTAATCGGCCAATTTGGCCTCGATAAACCGGTCGGATCCCCGACACCAGAATTCGTGCAGTGCCTCCCTGAACCTCATGGGCTTCTTGGTGAACATCGGAACGATATATCGGTAGATCAGCGGCTTGGCGCCGTTTACGCACGACAAGGCAAGCCAGAACCATATCGCCCCCGACCTCCACGTCTCACACATGATCCGTGAGAGTTTCAGGCTATGCTGCGCTGCTGTTTGTTGCTCCTCGTGCTCGAAAGCGAGCATGAACTCCCGCCTGAGGTTTTCGAACGCGTCCAGGTGTTCGTCCACGAGCTCGTCGACGGCACGGTTCGAGAGCCAGTAGGGTACGGCCAACTCTTCCATCGGGAGGGCGCATACCCACTCGAGGTCGATGAGACAGGTCACATTCCAATTGTCGTCGACGAATATGTTGCCGAATCTCAGATCTGTATGCTGCAGAATGAACGGTCCATCGCGGGACTCACGGCGAATGTAGTGATGGGCCAGTGTTCGAAGCGTAGCCTTCACCGCCAGGTTGATTTGACAGTCCATTTCGCAATAAGTGGCATTGGGATCGTGGAGAAAGCCGCGGTCGTGGAAAGTGAGCATATCTGATACGTAGGGCTCGGTGCAGGTATATGCAGAGCCGCTTTGCAGAACCCTCGGAGCTGGGATTCCATCTGGGCGAGCACGTCTGTGTAGGGCTGGTTGGTCAACGATATGGTACCGTCGTCGTGGAACTGGAACGATCCGATCCGGGGCTGCGGGATCCGGGCAAGCGAGAGCATGATGCGCGCCATCCCGCCAAAGAGCCTGCGCCGCCGAGCCGGATCCGCAAAGTGTTTTTCGTCCCAGGTTATAGCGAGCATTTGACCCGTTCCCGGCGTGATGCGCTCAAGTGACAGATGCGTCGAGGAGAAGGTGATGCCCGAGTTCCGGGAGACGTAGAGCGACGGGATCGGCCGTCCCAGGAGCCTGCACGCAATGCGTTTGAACGACAAGATTGCGCGGACGTACCAGGGACAGTGGGAAACGTGAGTGAACTTGTAGAGTTAGCGACACTGTGGAACCTAGATGGGCGAAACTAAAAGCCACTGCAGGCCTCAGTCCCTCTCTCTGTCTCTGTCTCTCCTTACTTTCCAACACTTACCCGCCGACCGTCGGAAAACCCAAACCCGTAGAGGTGTGGATGCGCACCTCTGGGCAGTTCTCCTGCATCCAGATGTACGCGCCCACCTCGCAGCCCAGCTTTTCATCCACAGTGCCGGGGTAGTGGGCCTCGCCGAGCTTGTAGGGGAGGGGCAGCGGAAGAGCAGTGATTTCTGATCCCCACCGTCGGCCGAGCCCAGACGGACGGGGATGCAGACGTTGAAGCGGCCCCGCAGCCATTTATCGACCGGCTCGACCGTGCAGCCGTGCTGGGCATCCGCAGCGCGACCTCCGACATGTTGCCGCGTGATGGTATCGATGGCCTGTCGCTCGCCCCACAGCCGTTCGTAGAGGGATTTGCACTCGGCGATCCAGGCCACCTTGATGAGTATGTTCTCGTTGCGGTCGAGGGCTGAATCGTACGTGGCAGGCTTCTCGTATGTTCGGCCAAGCAACCCCAACTCCGTACGCACTCCAATTGGAGGCATTTCTATTGGTGGCATTGGCGGAGGCATTGTCGCGAACGCTTGGGGAACCGTGGCTCTCGTGCCGGCGCACTACTCTCGTGGCCGCTGCGCAGGTTTGTCGCCTTTTTAACCAAGCGCGAAAACAGAACTGGAATCGAGAATGACCGGCTTTGGAAAATTATCAACCTTCACATCCAGGCCTGCTGTGTAACCCAGAGGACTGCGTCCGGACACGTGATATGAGGCGTAGCCGCTCCAAAGTGGTTAGGCCCTAAGCTTGGTGATACCAGTCCGCTCGGTTGCTTTCCTCCGGGCTTTGGGCTGGATCAGCTTCTACCGAAGGGAGACATCTCGTTTCCCGACCAATACACTCACGAGAAAAGCTTCAACAGGACGTCGCCACAGTTGATCGAGCGGTCTTTGCGTGTTTTGACAGGGGTTATGGCAACGCAGGTGGGGCCCAAGGAAACAAACGAAAGGGCTGCCAAAGTGCCAACTTCGGGCAAATGGGGCTCGTTGGTCATGACGGAGACCCTCGATGCCGCAGAGTGGATCGTTCCAGGCTGTCCAATCAATGTGGGAAGAGGCATACTGAGAGGGAGGGAGGGCACACACGCCGTGCCGTACTCCACCAACGCCTTCCCCGCTGCCCGACAACGAGCGCGTCGACGAATACCAGGAGGTGATTGGCGGGATAGTATAACATTGCGACGCGGCCAAGATTGAACCTGTCCGAGCGCAGTACCAGCGCGGTGTGCAGGTGTCAGCGAGCGGCCTAATCTAGATAGCTTCGTGTAACTCGTTTATGCCGTCCTTCCGGTGGTAAAGGCGCGGCGACGAGCCGAGAAAGCTCGACACCGCCGCCGCGAAGGTGGAACCTGGAAATATGGTCGGAAGCTGAGAACTACCACAGTACGGATGGACCAGGCTGATATTTTGCCCGCGTCGCCGGCTTAGCCAGAGGTCGGCGGATGGGGGCTGGGAAAAGGCCAAAGGCCAATGTAAACTCATGACTTTTGCTATGGTGTCCTCACGTGTGAACGTGACTAGACCCCACCTTGTGATTCTCTGGCATTGCACCGAAGGCTTTTTAAAATAACCGCTAGTGGAGTTGGGCAGGCAGCCACGCAGCGTCGCAGCCCAACTCCTCCTGTCGCTTCCAGCTTTTCCTCCCACCTTCCAGTTCTTCCTGCCACCTTTTAGCTCCTCCTCCTGTCGCCTCGTAGCTCCTCCTGTCGCCCCCCCAGTTCTTCCTGCCGCCTTCCAGCCTTTTATAGTAATTTTATCACGATGCCAGTTACGGAGGGCGAAGCTATTGCAGTACTGGTTAAAGCATTGAAAGCGGCGAAAAAGTCCCCAGAACACCACGAGGCGGCGTGGATCATAGCGGGAATTGTTGGAGAATCCGGGGAATCGCTTCCGTTTCGAACCCTCGTTGCCATTTCCCGTGCTTTGTGGAAAAGCCAATGTCAAATTATTCAACAATTTCCCCAAGTTCTCTTTCAAAAGTACACACAGGACTTGTTTTCGAAATCGGCCTCGGCCGTAACCGCGGATACTTCTCTCAATCTTTTCAAAGGGCTTCGCTCGCATGAAGTGGCGAACAAGCTTTCATCAGAGCGATCCGCCCGTTTCCTCGCATGTATGTGCGATCGGTCTCGCCTCGCTTTTCTTTTTTTTATGTATTAACCAGTGGCTATAGGGTGGACTGTTTATTGGTTTCCGCCCGACTCTGTCCAAACTTTCGTTAATGCTCTGTCTTCTGCTGCTGCCGCCTGTAAGCCACACAATATTTCTCCCTCCTCTCCCCTCCTATATCACACCGCCTAACATGTGACTTTGGCATACAGACTCGTCGGCGCCGCTCCCCGACGAGGCCGCAGCCGACGAGGCCGCAATCTGGTTGACTGGGCTGGCGGACTCCACGCAAAAACCACCATCCAAGCGGCGTCAGAACGACTCCACGCAAACACCATCCGCCAAGCGACACCAGACGAGCCGCACCCCAACACCGAGTGAGACCGACCAAGCCCTCGGGACCGAAATTTGTCCGCCGACCGAACGTGCCCCCATCCGTGCCGCGTCACCCAGGGCGGGCGCTCAGGCGGGCCAGCCGCCAGGTCCATCTCCCTCCCCGAGCCAGCCTACGTCCCTGTCTTCCGACACAAATGCGGCCTCCGGATCAGCCAATGCCTCTCTTCTGGCTCGCTCCAAGCCGCCGCCTCCCGGCTCAACTGGGGACATCCTCATATCCCAAGGTTCGCCTGCCATCTTAACCTCCCACTACCACCCTCTTCCCTGTCCTAGTCCCTAACCGTCCGTCGCATACCGTCACCAGACCCTCAAATCCCGCCCGCCCATTCGCTCGCGGCCGGACTCGAGGACACCAAGAACAGCGCAGCGTCCACCGCTACAGGAATCCTTCAGCCGGACTATTCGCATTCACCCCCCGGCTCGAGTAAGCAATAACTGGCGCCTTTTGTCACGGCCTTTTGCCCACTAACTCCACCATTTCGCCAGCCCCGTCTCCACACACACGAGCCCCTTCCGTAAACACAACCGCCTCGGCACTCCCGCTAAGAGATATGACCACCACGCCAGCGTCGACAGGCCAGGCGCACGGCATCGCCGCGTCACAAGGGTCTGCGGTTTCGCATAACGACGCGAATGAAGTGTTTGCCGCCGAACCGTCCCCACCGACCGGGCCGCCGCGGGGGCTACCCGAAGCCGATCATCCACACCAGACACCAAAGCCTACCACAAGCACAGCAGCTTCGATTGAACCCAGCCCGCCCGGTAGTTTTGTAAGTTGGACACGTTTTATTTCGATTACATATGCGCATATACGCACCGTTTATAACCTTGGCTAACCGTCGATTACGCGCAGGCACACTTGCAAGCCCTTATGAACATGGTATGTTTAGAACCCGCTGTTTCTTCTTTTTTTTGCCAAGGGTAAATCCGACTATACAAACATAGCCAGGCATTTTAACGGAGGAGTATCAACAAGCGGTCGCGAAAACTTTCGATCCGGTGGGGAAAAAATGCAAACTCTATTGGCGGACCGGTTTGGGTTATGTCAAAGTTGATGGCGTACCTGTGGGGGAGGCGATATTAACAAAGATGGAAACTGTGAGATCGAGGCCGGCAGCGTGGTAAGGGTACAGGCTGGGTTCATTAAGGTGGAATACAGCAGGTAATTTATTTAAACATTAATTAACACTGTCGCGCTCGATGGCGAGATATATGTGAATGATAAGCAGAATCCGACCAAGTAATCCCGGCTCCCTTTAATAGGAGTTAACACGGCGGTTATTCCGGCTTCAAACTGATGGCTTTAAAGAACAGCAAACCTTAGGGTTGGATCTCTAATGGCTTTATTAATAAACAAAGCCAAATTAACGCCACCCCAAATTCGAAAACCGAGAACGTTAATGCGGGGTATGAGGCTCCCTGTTAGGGGTTGGCCCAGCCCTCCTGTCCCTTGCTTTTAGCGTGCGTTATTTGTAACATGTCCCCACCGTTAAGATTCTCCTGCCACACCAACCATAACACTATGCGGGCCTGTAATGCACGGCCGCAACTTTAATTTAACATTCAAGCGGCCAGTGTCTTGTGAATCCAGCGGCAAGTGATAGCAGCCGATAACGCCAGGTTAACAGCTTAACAAGCGAGTTTCCCTCACCGAGTTTAACTTTATAACCGTTAATTACTTTTTAACTAGTCTCTTTATCACCGATAAAAAAAAGCCCGCTTATTATATCTTACGTTAAAACTAATGTGTGGCAAGCGTGAAACCTTTGATTTTTATAAGTGGTGGCTTACAGCTTTTTTCCACTAGCGGCGCGCTACGGCGAGCTCGGGTTCCCACTGTTTGGCTGCGTATTATGGCGCCTTGCCACCCCGCTTTCACGACGGATCTCGACCAGGGGTGTGGCGGAGGGCGGTGGTTAAGAAAAAGCTGGCGGCCATCGCAAATGGTAAGGCGCTGCGTGGTGGCTGCAAGGTATCCCCACGGGTTTTGCCGTGGCACCCTTTGGCGTTCGGGGGACAAGCATTGGAGCTGTGCTTTTATGTACAGGAGGCACGCGGTGGCTATCACGACAGGCTACCAAAAGCAAGAGAACGTACAACGGCGGCAGTAGCCGCTATCAAGGCCGGCCCAACCACTTTTACGGAGGAAATTTCACGGGAAGGGATCACATTAACCAAATGGGATTAGAACGAAGCAGCTCCAACCTAAGCAGTTTTCCCGAACAACCCCAGCCTTTATCACCGGGCTACAATGCATCTGCGCCTTGAAATTCCAGGCGCAAGATAAAAATTTTAAAGTTTGCTAAAACTGCCATCAAAAGTTCGACTGGTGCAACGCCCTTCTACCGTCACTTTTACGCCCGCTTAATAATTACACCCGCGACGATGGTTAAAAGGCTAATAAAACCACAGGCTAAAGTTTCGTTATTGCTGTTCCTTTTTCCTGTATTCGAGCTTTCACTCTTTTTTTTTGCAATGTGTGGAGGA
Source organism: Magnaporthiopsis rhizophila (assembly GCA_003049465.1). Classification (NCBI taxonomy): domain Eukaryota; kingdom Fungi; phylum Ascomycota; class Sordariomycetes; order Magnaporthales; family Magnaporthaceae; genus Magnaporthiopsis; species Magnaporthiopsis rhizophila. Next base: position 22,015 of record PYSS01000012.1, read on the forward strand.
TGGGTTGGAATGCTTTTCCCTCCCGTATTTGCGATGTGGGCTGGAATGCCTTTTCCCTCCGCCTCTGCGAGGTGCGGATGATGGGTTGGAATATATTTTCCTCCCGTCTTTGCAATGTGGGCTGGGACGCCCCCTCCCCCCATCTCCGCGAGGTGTGGGGGACGGGGAGGCAAGGTTTTGGCTACCCGATCCGACAACTGAACGCTTTTAGGGGCGGGGCTGTTCCGTCGTTCCGCCTCCCGTGGCTGGTGGAGCTCGCGCTTGGGGAATTTGCGAAACGAGGAACATGTGTCTCCTTTTGCTGTTGTTGGGGTGTGGGGTTTGTTTCGGGTGACGCTTGGATTGAAGTTATTCTCGGTGTCGATTTCGACCGACGTTTGGTGTGGTGTCATGGCACTCTCAAAGTTAGAAGCGGCGTCGAGTTCGTAAAAGAGGCAGTTGAGCTGAACTTGTACAGTGTTGGATTTTATAGAATGTACCAAGAGCCTGGTTTTCAAAAAGCAAATGAAATGGCATGGCGGTTTCCAAACAGCGACTTATACGTACCCAGTTTGGGCGAAGCCGGGCGAAAAATTCCATAGACTCGTTATGCCTTCAATGCTCATCACCGGCCCGGACGCGCACTGGCCGAGCAAGCAAGCCATGAGACACCTCGCCGGGCACATAGTGGCCACCAGGCAACTATGAACACGCACGCTTAAAGGCCGCCTGGCCGGAACATAAGCAGCCCATTCAGCAAGCCCCGGCTGCCAGTGGCGCAGCTTAGAGCCCCAGTTACCCAGCTATATTCGGGGCGGAATTACCCTGCAATCTTTTTGCATGCGCTTTGTACCGACTTTAAAACGAGCTGTCACCCGCCAGGGAAGCAGGCTGGCAGTTCGTGACGAGGTATGGGCGCCCCACCTATGCAGCCGGCGAACCTAGCCGCACAACCTTCTTGCGGCCCTCGGACTACACGAAAGCCACGTTGCGGAGGGCGGACCGAGTCCGCTTTGGCTTGGCGGTGTTTTTGAAAGGTAAGGCGCGGAACAAGCAGCCCCGGAATGTTTGAAATCACAGCCAGAGGGAGTGCCCTCGCTGCAGGCGGGTCCAGACCGGGGCGAAAGGAAGAAGAAGAAGAAGAAGAAGAAGATGATGATGATGATGATGATGATGATGATGATGATAACTAGACTGCTGCCGCAGGCGATTTTCAAGCTTGAATAACGTGCTGGATTAAGCGCGGGTTAGATTCTCTATGTGCTCGTCGGGGACAATGTAGTAGCGGGGTGCGGAATTGGGTAGGCGCCCGGCCGACCAGTTGCCTAATTCGGACGATCGATTTTTAATGCAGGTTCGCACCGAGCCTCACCAAGTTCAGCCCGGGCCGGGTTCACCTTGATGGAACAGGGTGGGTCTCTCCCCGTGTTGTTCCGCCTGCCCTCGTTCTAGGTGGTGATAAGAGGGCTGCCTGGGTCAGATCATTCGATTGGGAGGAGAATTGCTTAATGTTGCGGTGTTTTTGACAGGTGCTTCTGTTAAGACGAATCGCGTTGTAATTAAGTGCGGCTTACGGAATGGGAGTAGCCGTATTCGTTTTAGGGGAGTATCACGTGCTGGCCTTGCCAACGACAGCGTCATCGTGGTGCTTTCCTCCTTTTCTGGCATGTCTGCCAGCAGAGGCTGGACACGAGGTAACCGGACTTTTTTCCGCGCTGGCTGCATATGGGGTGTCCGCGGCAGTTGGGCCAAGTAGCCGTGTAGTGGTATATGCGGAGTTCTCGCACGCTATCTGCTGTCGCCTTTCCCAGGCATGGCGAGCTTTTCTTTTTTCTTTTTTTCTTTTTTTTTTGAAAAACAAAAAGAAAAACGTATTAGCAATCGAAGTGGTATTTTACAACATTAAGATAAAATATAAAGAAACGTCGTTACCGGCTCGCCTGACCATTCAAAGCCAAAACACAAACCACCAGAAAAGGACAGAAAAAAATGGCGAAACCCTGCCATCATGTTTGGGATCTGACCAAGTCAGACACCAGCCTGCTTCAATGGCATTGCTATTTTTTGCCATTGCCCCAGATCATATATCTGGCAGTGTAAATACTGCGCAGCTAAGGTGTGCCGCGACTGCGCCGGCGTTTAATATCTGCCGCAGGACGGCTCCCACCCAGGCGGCTTGCCCGGGAGGCGTGCATAGCTTTCTATCTTGGCAAGAAAGGTGAGCCCTGCGGCCACGACAGAGGATCTGGAATCGGTTAACCACATTGCTAACCCTTATTTTCCAGCTGGGCCCCGCCCGTGTCAGCCAAGGGCACGGGCGCGGGTGACGTCTCCATTGCGGGCGGTTTAGGCAGACTTTCCTCACGAGGTTCCTTTGTGACAAGCGTTTGTCGTTGGCAAAAGAGAAGATCTTTAATGAGATCATGGGCTTCACTCAGAAGCCTGGAGAGCAGTTCCCGACATACCACAAGCGAGCAGCGAAGTTCAGCCAGACGACGACCGACGATGTCCCAAACGTTAGCCGGCCACCAATCTCGTGAGGTGGATGCCGGATGGTGAGGATGGCGCGGACACTATAGCCCGCCTCGAGGACTCGTTGGTCGATCAAGGCCCGATGTCCGACTACAGTCGCGAGCTCAATGGAGGCAACATTCAAAGAAGATCTTTAGCTTGGACTTGGTCAAGGCAGGACTCGATCCAGCCGGCGAGCACTCGCAGAGCATTAAAGACCTGAGGGAAGCTCTGGAGGCATGGCATTGCAACCGGCCGCAGCGCGTCCTGGAGCACGATAGGACACAGGACCCTCGGCCTCGAAGGAGGCTCTGTGATGAGTCGAGACCCCATGGAAGAATGGTAGGGCCAAACCGTCGTTCGTTTGGCCCGACTGCGGAGACGATGGACATTTCGCCGACAAGTGCACAAAGCCACTGGATAAGGAGGGTCTGGACAGGCGGTGGAAAGGAAGGCAGCTAGATCATCCAGATCCAAAGATGAAACCGCCACTCCCCCAGCCCCTGTCACCGGCGCTACGGAGGCAGACGCGAGAACTGAATGATCCAGCCATACCAACCCCGTCATCACGCAAACACAGAACAAGGGCTTTGAATCTTCAACCCATGAGCGCATTACGTCGCTGGCCGCTCGAGGCCACCCGGCCGGGTGCACCCAGCCGTATTCTTCAGGTCGAGATCCTTTGCAGCGACCCGTATAGACGCGTCTACCCGGTGCGCGTCTACAACCCTTGTCGCCGCTTGACGTAGAGGTAACTCGCCCATTCGTGGAATCACATCTACCCACGCGACATTTAAAAGGAAACTGGGCCCCAGGGGATGATTGCGTGTGGCTCCCAGCCAGTTGACATGGTCAACGTCGTGAGCCAGAACACCTGTGCACACTGATCCATCGTTTATACGCAACTCATCACCAAAGTTGTATGCCGACCTTTTCCGTGCGATAGAAAGAGCGAGAAAATGTGGAAGTTTGTTCTCCTGAAGACCCGAAGGCGGTCCATGCCTTGATGAAACGGGTGCCGACTCCCAGCCGGACAGCCTAGCGTGACGCCCGGGTATATCATCCAGGCGTCGTTGACGCTAGACGCATACATGAGGAAGCCTCACGCCACATGCAAAACGATTCGGGCTAGTGATGAGGTCACCCACCAGAGTGTCCATAGAGAATCCAGTTGAGCGGTGACGCCGTTGAGCTCGACATGCACTCGGGGAACAGGGGGCTGGCTGCCTTACACCCCTGGGCGAGTAAGAACCAATCCCGAATGCATGCCCAGCTCGAGCTGCATGCCCCAAGCGGACGCCCCGCTCTCTGGGTGAGTGGCCCCCTGCGAGGACAGCGTAGATCGGTGTATCTGATCATCCTCCTTCCAGCAAAGGTCTAGTGAAAAGTAACAGGCCGTGACGAAATGATGAGGCGGAGGAACCTTGGGCGGTGCCATTCCCATATAAGTAACCGACCACTCCAAACCACGTCGCACCACCCCAATCCCGGCCGGCCGCCTATCCCCGCGAGGCAAGGAGGGACCAGGCCTTCGACAACCACGGAAACATCTTGGGCCACATCGCCGGGGATGGGGCTGTTCTTGAAGTGCGTGACGGTCAGGCGTGGGTATTAAACTAGCCGCACCTTTAAAAAACGCAAATCCCCACTCCATCCCACATTCGCAGCCTTTTTCTTACGGGCGCCTCCCGATCGACCAGCCAGCCCAATAGCACCGAGCCAAGATGACGAACCCGGTGGCCGTCGGGTTGGGTAGAGCCGAAGTCATTAGATGGACTAAGGAGCGCTTCGGATTGCGCGCTTTAAAAAGCACTTTGGAAGGGCATTCCATGCGTCGCGGCCAAGGAGGCTGCGCAGCTTTGCAGGAGATTCACAAAGGATTCACCAGCCGAACTTACACAAGGGAGAAGAATACGAGGTATATCGGTTAGTACACCCGGGCAGTAATTTATCGCGATAATGCTTCAAGTTTAACGTAAATGTGTAGGTCGGGTGAAGCGACGTACGTGGCTGTTTACTGCGGAAAAGATATTCTCGCCGCTTTCGGTATCACCGCCGCCCTCGCCAACACTGGAACCGCTGAGGAACTGGACACTTGACGGTTGCTGAGCAAACTGCTGGATCAAGCACGAAGGGTGCGGGGAGAAAAGAGAATGGCGTCGCAAAGGGGGCGTATGGGTCGAATGTCTACGGCTTCCCAGACGAGCATCGACAAGATACTACTTCCCTTCAGCACGATCCCCACTCGAGCCTCTCACCCGACTGCAGGCGGCAGCGACAACAAATGTGGAGCTAGAGATTAGACGTTAGCAGTTGTATGTAAATAGGCGCCGAATAAGTATTCACAAGCTGCAGTCGATACGACACAGCCTGGCGGGTTGGGGCGGGCAGCTCGAGAGCGGGTGTGCGCATTTTGCGCTCACGCCCACCGTGCTTGATCCGCGACAACAGGGAAACCGGGCGAGCGAGCCTCGGGCACAGCACCAAGCCGACCCTGGAGAGGGCCCAGGAGGAAACACCTCCCAGGTAACCCCATCGCTTAACGCACCTTGGGAAGTAGGAAGCGTCCTCCACAGCATACACGATTTTTCCGGCGAGTGACGCGGCAACCACCCCAGCACCCCCTTGGCGGAACTCCCCAGCTCACTCACTTGGCTCGTATCTTAGTTCCGGCGCGTTCGGTCGAAGGCCGCATAAGGACCAGACTAGACGCCGTCTTTTGCACCAGGGCGTCGAGGTGTCAGACTCCGAAGGCCAGCCCCGCGCCAACTCGAAAGAGGTTGAGTGAGCGCCAGCCTTGCCCACCTCCACACGGCTCACCTTATATTGTGCTAGGCTACGTATAGCCCTTCCAGCTCCCGCGCTGCCTGCTGGGGTTCATCGCGCCGATCGGTAAGGCTCTTGGGATGAATCCCTTTGACCGCTCACAACATATGTGTATATATACCCCCGTTCCCATTTTTTTTTTCTCTGAGGAAGGGACTTTCAAATCACAGCCCTCCAAGCAGCTTTATCTATTAATCAGAAAGCCGTCACCTCCTTCTCGACACCCTCGGCATCTCGCGCGCCCCCCCCCCCCCCCCCCCCCCCCCCCCCCCCCCCCCCCCCCCCCCCCCCCCCCCCCCCCCCCCCCCCCCCCCCCCCCCCCCCCCCCCCCCCCCCCCCCCCCCCCCCCCCCCCCCCCCCCCCCCCCCCCCCCCCCCCCCCCCCCCCCCCCCCCCCCCCCCCCCCCCCCCCCCCCCCCCCCCNCCAGCGCCTTCTCGCCGAGGAGGGCGAGGGTAGGTAAGCGAAACATGATTAATCCCCGATAACAACCGTGTCTTTCGGCCTTTCTAACAACCGACGCAGCTCTGGCCGTTCGTCCCAAGCCGCCGATCTCATGATGCCAACCATCCTGGGTGTCCGCCGCGGCCGGCATCGCGCCCTAGCCGAACCAGCCCGGGCGTCCCACGCCCATCCCCCCCCCCCCCC
>PYSS01000012.1:28011-113531 GCA_003049465.1 Magnaporthiopsis rhizophila
CCCCCCCCCCCCCCCCCCCCCCCCCCCTAAGGCGGGCCAACAAGCCCAAGGACTTCAGCAAGGTGTACAGCAAGAGGCTCAACAGACAACGCTCGGTTCGGAAGCGCGTCGCCCGACGGTGCGGCACCAACACGCAGCCGGAACGCCCACCGACCCACACGACTTCCCGCTTTACGGAACACAGTTTGTTACAGCGCCTTCCGCCGCCGTCGGCGACAGCGCGCTCACTGTTTTCTGTGACGTAGATGGATATTGTTGCGTTGAAGCCGAAGGCGCACCTCCGGACTCAACTATTGATCAAACACCAGCCGACGCCGAAGAAAGGTCGAAACGGATTATGAAATGGATGGAAGGCATTGTCGAACCTTTGAAAGCCGGAGGGACTAAAAGTAGGATGTTGGAGAGAGACGGTATTATGTTAGATGCTAATGTGCGGTTTTTTTTTTTCGTGCGCCTTTGCAGCGTCCATTTCTTCCCTTGCCACGTTCTTCCGCTGTTGCCTTTCGTGCAGGGCCTCGTCGTAGCCCGTTGGCAGGAGCGCCACTGCCTGCCGTCTTTCTGTCGGTGGGGCCTCTCGGCGGCCGTCTCCCCGTCAGGTGGGCGTTCGGCGGTCATGAGCGCTTTGCTCGACGAGGCTCAACGGTCCGGAAAAGTACATAAAATAAGCACGGAGAAGAACAGCAAACAATGGCAAACCAGTGCAACAGCTCGACGGCTTGAATTGGGCGGGCGTTTCTGCGGCTACGAAAATAAGGAGAAAAAAAAACATGAGAAAAGGACAAAAGCTTACTGTCCAGCCTCTCGGGTGGACAGCTACGAAACCTCGAAAAGTGTTTACTTCGCGACGGGAGTTGGACGCGTCAGAAACCCCGGAGGAATGCCGGGGCTCGAGCCAGCGACCCAAGCGGCTAACGTAGCGGAGTACGGGTAGGGTCCCGGTGTCGACTCGACCTATCCTCATAACCGCTACATCAACTTGACGTCTCTCTGGTTCGGTGTCTACAGCGAGCACGCAGGCGGAGGCCGCAGAGAAAAGAAGGAGCGATGGGCATGGGTTTGGTTCGCGTCGCGTGTATGTACATGGAAAATGCAAGTACCAAAAGCACGTGAAGGTGGAAAAAAAAAACAAAAACCCATGCGTAAAAGAATAATTCATCAGCGTCATGCCGGCATTCATTCCCTCAGTAAACAAACCTCCACCCACGCTCGTTGCCCGAATTCTCAGACCAGCCCTCGGCCTCGTCGAGGCGCCTGTTGAGCACGACGGCCCTCCAGCGGGCCAGCACGGCCGATACCACAACACAGAGGCAGCCGAAGAGGATGATGCCGCCGCCCATGCGATAGTAGGGCTCCTGGGAGCGCGGGAAGAAGAAGGGCGTGAACCAGTGGCTGGTCTGGCTGATGCAATTGGCGATGGCCACCAGCGCCGCCTTCTTGGCACGGGGCGCGGGCACCACGGTCGTCTCCCAGGACAGCTGCAGGTTGAGGCCCGAGTAGGTGCCCGAGATGAGGAGGACGAGTCCGACGTAGCGGACGGGGACGCTGAGGGTGGCGATGAGCATGGCGCAACCCGCGGCGGACGCGATTATGGGCCCGACCACGTGCCAGAAGCTCTCCTGGAACTTTCCTGAGGACCAGGCCAGGCCGCAGGCGGCCAGGTAGGCGATGGCGTAGGGCGGGGCCTGGATCAGATAGGTCTGGAGCTTGCTGAAGTTGAAGGTCTTCATGATGGACGGTAAAAAGTCCTTGAAGGACTGCGCCGTGACGAGAGCGAAGTGCATCATGCAAAATATCCAGGTGAAGGGGTCCTTGGCCGCTGACTTCAGCCCGTCCCAGATGCCGCCGTTCGTCTCCTCGACGCCGCCGTTGGAGTTGAGGACCCGGTACAGCGCCATCTCGCGCTCCTGCTCGTCCAGGAACTTGGAGTTCTCGGGCCAGGCGGGTAGCACGAAGTAGGCGGCCAGGGCCACGACGACGGACGCGATGCCCTCGATGAGGAAGAACCACTGCCAGGACTTGAGGCCGGCACTGTGTCGGGGTGTTAGTTAAGATCGTTGAAGTCGTGTTGAGGCGTAGGTTTCTGATATCATAGGTGAGAAGAGAGAAACCTACATTCCGCCCATGTTCTCCAGGATTCCCGCAGCCAGGAAGCCCGACAGGATGTTGGACATGGTGTTGCCAGCGTGCCAGATGGCCATGCGCAACGGGTTCTCCTCTTTGGTGTACCATGACGAGGTCCTGGAATTGGGTTCTCAAAGTCAGCAAAAATGTCCCCGCGAGAACGAGCCCTCGCGCTTATCTTTCGTCACTCACATTAATGTGATGCCAGGGAAGAAGGGCGCCTCGCAGAATCCGATGAAGCAGCGGCAGAGAGCAAAAGCCCATGGTCTGTTGGTGTCGTCCGTTAGCAGTGTTCTCGACGTGAAAAAAAAAGGGAAAACGAGACGCAAACTCACGCTCTAAGCGACGACATGGCCAAAGTACCAGCGCTCCACAACAACATAACAGTGGCCAGGAACCAGTTGGGCTTGACCTTTGACAGGAGCAGGTTCCCGGGGAGCTGGCCGAGCAGGTACCCGACGTAAAACGCCGATATCCCCGCGTTCCACTCCGTGTCGGACATGTGGCAGTCCTCCTGGAGGCCGGCGAGCCGGGCGTTGGAGACGTTGATGCGGTCCAGGTAATTCATGAGGAACATGACGGTGAGCATGGGCATCATCTTCCAGTCGATCTTGCGCACGACGCGTTTGTTGAGCGCCGCCATCTGGTCCGCGCTCAGGTCCCGGAGCGTGTCGAACCGGGCCTGGATCTCGATCGAGGGTATGTGCCGGGGTCGCCCCTCGTCCGGGCTCACGACGCCGGCCTCCTCGTACACGCTGGTGCTGGCCTTCTCATCGCGAGACATGGCTGCTGCTGTTGTTGTTGTTGTTGTTGTTGTCTCGGCTAGGGAGCGAGGATGGCGGGAAGGGATCTGCTGCTGCTGCTGGCAGGTCTACTCTGTCAAAGAAGAAGAAGACGAAGAGGTGAAAGGCAGACGACCCCGATTGCGAGAAAGGTAACTTGCGGGGGGCAGGCGTCCGGCCGATGAGACCAGGAACCAAGTGACATCGGCCAGAACCCACGAGGCCGGGTCCCCCTCGCTTTTATACAAACGGGGAGTAGTTTCTCGAGAGTCTTCCCCGTTTCCCTCCCCGTGGGGAAAGACTCGGCACTACTCTTCCCCGCATGGGGTCGGTCAACCCGAACGGTCTCCAAGACCAAGACTCTTTTTTTGCCTCCTCAGCTGACCGACCGTCCGATCGACCGCCCCCTTGTGTGTGCGGCTACTACTAGTGACATCGGTCTAACGGATCAAGGAACCGTTCGTTCCACAGCTCGTCATCGTTTCCTAGCGCCACCCATGGCGTGCATTGTTTTTGGGGCTAACGCGAGGCGCGACAGGTGTTGTTCGGTGCGGAGTTTTTTTTCGCAGCTTTGGGCTTGAAATGGAACAGACGATAAACTTGTTAGTCTCGTGAGGGGGTGCTCAGGTTAGCGCAACCTTCTTCCCGCGGGATCAAGGGTGGGTGGTTAAGCGATTATCCATCCACGTGCGGCCATTGGGGTCGAAATTTCTACGGGTCCAGTACTGCGGCAACTCGTGCTCGGTGGTTCTACGGGCAGTCAGTCAGCGCCGCAACCCGCGGGGTCACCCCTACTGTATTAGAAGATGCCAAGACGGGATCTCCGCTTCCATCGTCCAAGACGCTCGGCCTCACTGCGAACCTTAACCGCCAAACTGCCATGCCCACATGGAAGGAGCATGGAAATAAATAAAAAAAAAAAATTAAAAAAAAAAAAGGCTAGAATAAAAGAACATATTGCTGATTCGTTATGGATGTGACGTGACATGCATGCAGACAACACGGCTGAGCTGGGTATGATGTCATGCAGCCAGTCAGCCTCGGGACAATGGACGACTGCCAATCCAATATCAACAAACTCCCCATAATGCAAATGTCGTTGCCATATTTACCACAGTAGATACACGTAGATAGCCTATTTACATCACCTGGGCGGCTGTTCTAAAGTCCGACTGAAATGATTCTATGCATAGTACAAGATGTTCCCCTCAAAGATCCTCCTCGCCGTCCTCGACACCACCCCTCTGTCCACCCTCGCCCTGCCCTCGGCATCAAACTCCACCACGGCCTCGACGCTAACGACGCCCGTCGGGTGGCCCACGTGCACCATCCGCCTCACAGTCGTTGACTTGCTGGACGCAGCACTCCCACCTGTTTTTCCATCGTCAACCATGCTCGCCGGACTGGGAGTCCTCTCCGGTGTCGGGATCCCATAACTCATCCTCGAGAAATTGCCCTTAGCGGCGGCGGCGGCAGCGGCAGCGGCAGCGGCAGGAACGGTTCTCGGGATGCACACCGCCGACGCGATGCAGACGGCGCCCGTCATCTGCAGCGTCGGGTGCGGCTTGCCCATGCTGAATGCCTGCACCATGATAGTTTGCGACGGGTCTTGCGCCGCGTGGATGACCATGATCTTGGGCGTGCCTCTGGACCCGCCCGCGGCTTCCCACGTGGGCGCCAGTCCCATCCTGACCGCCCCAGCCCGACGGATCGCCTCCATATACGTCATGTATGTTTCTGAGTCGGCTTTCAATGGCCTGACATGGTCGGGGAGTGAGTTGGCGTTCACAAGCACGCACGGATTGGCGCAGTCGATCAGGGTTGCCTCGACCGTGAAGGACGGCAGGCCACTCTCGGCCTCGTCGACCGTCACGTCCTCGACACGCTGCTCGTCGCCGGACGGGAACAGCTTATCAGTCATGCTCCCAGCAGGGTCGACAAAGGCCACCTTGACTTCGCTGCCCGAGCCCTTGGCGCCCGCAATAACAAAATCGCCGTCCTCTTCAAAGTCGCCGCTCTCGGTCAGCTCCACAGTCTCGACCATGACGCGCTTGGTATTGGTGTTGTAAACGCGCACGTCCATCTGTATACCGGTTTTGTATCAGTACGGTGTTGCGTTGAACAAATCCAGGCACAAAGGAGAAACCAAAATCTTACTTACCGTCCTTTTCCCCGGCTTTGGCCTGACCAAGCCCTCCTGGACCGCAAACGGCCCAACCCCCGCAGCCATGTTTCCACAGCTGCCGTTGAAATCGATAACGTCCTTGCCGACGGCGACCTGGGCGAACGTGTAATCAACGTCAACGCCCGGTATGCTGGACGGTCCAACCACAGCTACCTTTGACGTCGTCGAGGTGGCGCCCCCTACGCCGTCGATCTGGCGGGGGTCGCCCAGGGAGGACCCCATGGCGGCCAGGAGAGCTGGCTTCCAGTCGTCCATGGTCTGACCGGGCAGGTCCCTGCGGTGGAGAAAGAGGCCGCGCGACGTGCCGGCCCGCATCATGACGGCGGGTAGCACGTGCCGCGTTCTCCTTTTGTGCTGCTGCTGTTGAACTTCGGGCATCCTGACCCTGAGCATCCAAGGGGGCAGGGAAGACGGTGGGAAAGAAGCTGTGACCTTGTCAGCTTTTTAGGTTCCCGATTTGGTGGTAGTCGTGATCTCGGGTTGTTAACGACAGCAAGTTAGACAAATGGGGCAACACATACTGTCGATGATGAGGGCTGGGTTCGTATGGATCGAAGACAGACTCCTAGTGGCAGCAAGTCCACCGAGATTGTTGGTGCCAAGATGACTGGTGGATGAGGAAGAAGCAAAAGCCAGGGAGATGCGTTGGGATCTCACTCTGGTATTGAGCAGGGCCGTCTTCCGCAAGCAGGACTTCATCCGCGAGTTTCGTCTTAAACTGATGGGTACGTGGGTTTCCACGGGAAAGAAAGGGCATGAGCTCGCAGTGTGCAGTTCGTTCGTAAGGTGGAAAACGCAAACCAACGGAATATGGGATGGTTGCAAAAGGCTGGGCAAAGATCGGACACATATGTAGTCAGCCGCAAGCAACTGGGCGCCATTTTGAAAATCTGACATGGCGAAGGATCCCCGGACTTCTCTCATGTTCTTCCGTTATACACACGGAAAGACCGAGTGAACCGGCGGAACCGGCGGCAGGCCCTGCCTGGCCTTCTCAGTGGAGAAAAGTGATGCGGCATCGACTCGTTCTTGTTCCGCGGGAAGGCTTTGGTCGGCAGAGTGGCCCCCACGGATTTTAGGTTCCGCGGGAAGCATGGCAGGCCGGGGTTGTACCCCTGAAAACGTGTGGGGTGCGTGACGCGAGACACATGCAGATGAGACGATGCCAAAAAGGGAAGGAGAAGAAGAAAAAAAAAAGGAAAAAAAGTGTTTTTTTTTTTAAAAAAAAAAAAAAAGACTAGGATCCATCCCATTGCCACGTGGTGTATCCATCGAGTGCCGAGCCGTGGAAGCCAAAGAGAAGGTCGTCCACCAAGCCCGCAGACAGAGAGCCGTCGGCCATGGCCCCCTGCTGCCAGCCGCCATCCGCTCCTGGCACAAAGGGGCCTCCGGAAACCCCATAGGGTAATAGAGGGCGGCCTACGAGATCTGATTGGGCGTGTGGCGACTGGGGGTTGTGGTGACCCGGGATACTGCCGCCCCCGTGGTGGCCGCCTGGAGCCCCTGTTCCTGTCAGTGTCGCGTGCGGACCACCCGTCTGTTGATGGTCCAGGGAACCCGAACCAACAGGGGGCCCTTCCTCAGATCCGGCGGCGTCCTGAGCCCTCAGGAAGCTCTGGATGATACCATCGACGTCCAGACTCTCAGTCTCCGACGGTGTTCGGCCCTCTCGAAGACGGTTTTGTAGCGTCAGGGCACGCGCCTCGGCACCATTGGTCGTTATGTTCTGGCCACCACCATTGATGTTCCGGTTGCCGGAACCAATGGGGTCTATCACGGGCGGTTGGCCCTCGGGAAGGGCAACCCCGAACCTGTGCATCAGGTTCTGCACAATTGCCGTGGCCCTCCTGACGGCCCAGTTGGTTTCTTGGTTCTCGTGGAACACGGCCAGGCACGTCTCAAGGCTGCTGTAGGCGTCCGACTGCGGTGCCCGCCTTGACGCGATACGCACATGGATGGTTGCCGCAACGTAGGTCGCATACGATATGAGGTATGGGGCCCTGCGTACCGAAAAGGTGCGGTGATAGGCCCTGATAAGGTGCACAATCTCGGTGGCTGCCGCGGCACACGTCATCAAGGCGTTGACCGAGATAGAGCGTGACACGCTGAAAAGGTGGCCGTCTGCCACAAACGGCCGATGCAGCAGAATCAAGAACACATGATACATTGCGCTGAACAGACTCAACAGTCAGTCCAAAAACCAAGAACGAAAAGGTGGGTGACGGGAGAACTGCCAACTCACAGCAGACTGAGAACCTGAGGCGGTGGGATACTGGCGTCGCGCTTGGTTGGGTCATAGACGAGATGGGCGGGAAGGGCGTTTCGCCAAGTAATCAGCTTTACGTGAAGCTGTTCTTGCACCTTGAGCAGATCTTCTGAGGATTGATCGAAGCTGCGCTCGGTGTATATAGAGCTCAGGATGTCGCTCATGACGATGGAAAGCCGGCATAGTGCAGTAAATGCAGAGACGCTGTATGCGGGCGATCCAGAGTACGAGTCGGACTGTGTCGAATATGCAAACGGCAGCCACGGCTCCAGCTCCTCGTATGTATCCAAGAACTTGATAGGGACCAAGGTGTCGGACTCCTTGATCGATACCGGCCTGCCCTGGTACAGGCTCTGGATCTTGTCCACGACTGAGCCCGTTTCCCGTCAGCGAAAACTGCGGTGATAGAGGGGGAGACAAACAACTAACCGAACGCTCCCCAAAAGACACGCCGGCGAATCTCGAGGTCCTCGTCAGTAAAACGGCGATTCCCAGGGAGGTCCGGATGGTCAACGTGCATGCCGAGATCGACCGTCATGCGGAACGCGATTCCTGCGTAGAGCCAAGCCGCGCTTCTCTCGTCCCCCAGCGCGAATAGCGAGTTCGTCATGACCAGCAGAGCCTGTATAGTAGTGATATCGCTGCGGTCAAGTGACTCACCCAGGAGCTCGCGCACGCGCTGGCGAAACCTCCAGCCTGCCGTCCGCACATCGCTGGGGTCCCGTCGAACCTCGGTGCGTGGGCTAAACTTGGATGCACCAAAGTAGATAGCGTTAAGAAGCAGCTTGGAGAAATAGGGGCCATTGCAGGCCATATCCCGCATAAAGGCGGGTCGGTAGGTGATGAGGAAGGAATGGTGCTGGCGGTTCCTAGGGGCGGCTTCATTAGTATCGGGTATCTTGTGGCCAAATCCAAGAGAGAAGGGAAGAGGAGTCAAAGGCGAAGCGTGAGAAGGCAGAAGAAAAGACGGCAGAGCAGCCGACAACTTACCAATGCAAAGACAAGAGGTGGAAGCCCAAGTCGGGATCAACACCATCAAAGTCGAGTTTGCCGGCACGAAAGTTGACATCTTCCAGTTGACCTGAACGAACATAAACGTTGGCGGTTGAACACATCCAGCTGGGTCCCTACCAGAAACAACAATCAAGGCTCACTTACGTTGGCGAGCCGCATCGGCGACGAGCCCTTTCTCGATCCACTCGTCGGGCAGGCGCGGCCTTGGTGCCTCTGTGCCGGATCTATCGTGGCTCGGCTCCTCGAACAGAGCGCTGGTGCGGCCATGGTAGCTGGAGACGCCATTGGCGGATAGGACCATCCGCGACACGCGGGTGGTGTGGCTGACGGGGTGCCCAGGGGACGACGCGGGTGGTCCGTCGCCGCGCTGTCCGGAGCCGGCGGCAGCAGACTCGGCGGCGGGGCCTTCGCCGGGGGTGAGACCGGCGCTGGATGCCGGGGTGGCATCGACAGCGACGGCCGTGTCCTCGTTCTCTACACGGAGAGCTGCCGGGGTGGGCCGTCCACCAGTTACCGAGCGGGCGCTGGCTCGGACTGACGGGGATGACTTGGCGGCTCGAGCCCTAGCCGCGGACGGGGAAGCATCCTGCTCCGTGGGCTCGTAGACACAATCCTTGCCGTAAACCTTGCAGTTGGAGCAGATAGGCTCCTCGGTGTTACACTTGATCTAGATTCGCCAAAATACAGCGTAAGCCCCAGAATCCCACGGCAGCGGCTGTGGTAAAGTCGCCTTTTCGTCGACGTACCTTGCGCGACCTGCAAAAGCGGCAGGCTCTGGCGGCCCTTCGCCTCCTCGCTGTTGTTGAAGACATGGCATATTGGCAATCAAGCACGTGTATTAACAGGACGGAGACGACGGAAAGGTGTCTTGGTTCCCATGGGAAAGCGTGGGCGGGCCACGGACCCCACTTATTGTGGAGTTGGGATGGGGTGGGCCACGCTAATTGGACCCCGTTCCTTGTGGGACGGCAAGTTCGGTTGCGTGGAAGGGAAACAAGCAGCAAGGGGGAAAAAAAGAAGAAAAAAAACGCAAAAACCAGGGAAAAACTGGGAAAGAATGGCAGGAGGAGGCAGAGGTAAGGCTAGGAAGAAGAATACCTAGGTAGTAGAACATTGGAACAGGAACGAAAACAGGGAAAGAGACAGGCATACGGGCAAACAGGCAAATTTCGGGACAAGGGTGTGTGAGTGGTGACCATTCCCGCGGGAAACGGGCGGGCGTATTTTTTCCCGAGCCGCCTTGGCAATTTGGTTACCATTTCGAGAAATCTGCGAGGAGGCGTGGCTAGCTATGGAAAGTGGCACGGCGCGGATATCGCAACAACCAGGTCAAACGAGAGGGTCGCATGTATTAAAAAATGGCGAGCATTTGGTGGCACATTTTAAGCAGCCCTAGGGGTGAACCAGACGGGAAAGTTTACAAAAGAACGTCGACGGGCTTAGACAGACTCACCGTTTCATCAAGCCGCGGTAGTCAGTCAGTTGGCCACATATTGGCTTCCCTCACGATACCGGTTGAATAAAAACACCAAAAACAGAGATGAGTACAACTCCTGCAGCTTTGGTGGCCGCCGCGCCCGTTCTGGCGCCGCTGGCCAAGCCAGCTCCGGCTGCCGACGTCGCCCCGGCAAAACCCAAGGCCAAAGTATCAACGATTGTCTCCCTCATCTCTGGAGGCACAGCCGGTGCCGTCGAGGCATTCGCGACAGTAAGAAAGCCGTCAACGAAGCCCCCAAATCGGTAAAGAACGGAACAGACCCATACTAAGAAACAGTCCTTGGTGGCAGTATCCCTTTGAGTTCGCAAAGACAAGAGGTCAACTCCTGTCCAAGGCCGAGCGTTCTGCCAACCCCTTTTCCATCATTACCACTGTGGCCAGGCAAGAAGGGCTGGGCGCGATTTATACAGGCTGCTCAACTCTGGCAGCAGTACGTCATCCAGATTCCACCCACCATCTATCCGGCTTCCAGCCGGCGACGTGCAAGTCACGCCCGGCCAGCATCAGAGCCAGGGGAAACACTAACACAAACGGTTGTTGTCCAGGGCTGCACGCTTAAAGCGGGTGTGCGCTTCATGTCCTACGACACCATCAAGAATGTCCTCGTCGACGACAACGGCAAGCTTACCACGGGCCGCGGAATCCTGGCGGGAATGGTCGCCGGCACCGTCGAGTCCGTGGTCGCCGTGACCCCTACCGAGCGCATCAAGACTGCCTTGTAAGTCATCACCGGCCGTTTACAAGACCCCGCTCCGGCGCGACGAGGGCATAAGCTGACCGAACCCTCCGCTCCAGGATCGACGACGCCCGCTCGGCAGCCCCGCGCTTCCGGTCGGGAGCGCACGCGCTGCGCACGATCCTGGCGGAGCGCGGCATCGCGGGCCTCTACTCGGGTCTCGCCTCCTCCACGCTCAAGCAGTCGACGACCTCTGCCGCGCGCATGGGTTCGTACAACGCCCTGCGCGAGCTGTCCAAATCCTACGGCCTGCCCAACGACAACACGGCCGTGACCTTCGCCACGGGTGCCGCGGCGGGCCTCATCACCGTGGGCGTCACGCAGCCGTTCGACACCATCAAGACGCGCGCCCAGAGCGCGAGGGGCGCCAGCACCGCCGAGGCATTCATGAGCGTGCTGAGGGAAGGAGGGGTCGGGGGCTTCTGGGCGGGGAGCACCATGCGCCTGGGCAGGTTGGTCTTCAGCGGCGGCATCATCTTTACCGTTTACGAGAAGATCGCTGCTGGGCTGTCGAGTCGAGGGCTTTGAGAAAGTTTTCTTTTTTCCGCTGCGAGTTTTTTCCGCTCGTCATGCGCTTTCTCTTGTTCTGTTTTCAAGCAGCGTTCCTTCCCATGCACCTCCTTTGCAGTGTATCAGTAGGATTCGGACCTTGTTTTGCCTTGACATCGCATATTCCCTTTGTTGGTCAATTTTTTGGTATAAAAGCAGGCTTCGGATACCCGCGTTTGGGCGTTGAGATTTCTAATGAAAAGAAAAAGCAGGAGATATTTATGAACGCCAGATGCCACCATAATCTTTTCTCACACAATCGCATCTTTTCACCCCGCGTAGTCATATCTGGGGAGTCTGGCAAAGCCATCAGCCTTGTGAGTGTCTAGAAGCCATCTCCTCGATCGGGGAATGGGCGGAACGAAGGGGCCGTCGGGTAATTGCCTTGCCAACAACTCAAGCACCCTGCTATTAGCCGGGCGTACGACGTCTCTCAACTTGACCGCCGGGGGCCTAGCATACGCGGCCGCTCCATTGTCATCATCAAAAGGCCCCCTGTAATCACCTATATACAAAGCTGCCTACCTAGCCCGAGACGGAGCAACCGGGAATCAGCAAAAAGATAAAAGGTATCCAGCCGTTATAAGCCATGGATCAACTCCCGCCACTCTGCATCCCACCAACCGTGCACCCACACACCCACACCGTCGTCTTCCTCCACGGCAGGGGCGGCAACGTCTGGGGCCTCGTCAGCGCCCTCCGGTTCTGGACCGACTCGGACGGCCGCAACCTCTCCCGCGCCTTCCCGACTTTCCGCTGGGTCTTCCCGCAGGCGCCGATACGGGCCCTGGCCGCCACCGCCACCGCAGCCACCACCTTCTCACCCACCGCCACCGCCACCGCCGCCGTCTCCTGGCCGCAGTGGTTCGACATCTGGAACGGCGCCGACTTCACGGACCGCGAGGAGCTGCAGGCTGAGGGTCTGCGCGAGCAGGTGCCCCGCATCCGCGACGTGCTGGCGGCCGAGGCGGCGCGCCTGGACGGGCGCTGGGATCGCGTGGTGCTGGCGGGGATCAGCATGGGCGGCGCCACGGCCGCCCATGTGCTCTTCAACCTGGACGTACCGGCGTCGGGCGGCGGGCGGCTGGCGGCCTTTGTCGGCCTGGCGTGCCGCTGCCCCTTTGCCGGCAGGTCGTCGCTCCCCGACATGCGTGCCGCGTTGGGGCTGGAGGACGAAAAGGTACCGCCGGATCACGACAGTGCTGTGCGCGGTACCCCTGTCTTGCTCGAGCACTGTGTCGACGACGAGCTCATCACCATCGAGCACGGGCGCCGCATGTGCCAAATTCTAACGCAGTTTGGCGCCGTGGTCGAATCGCGAGAGTATCCGCATGGGGGTCACTGGTTCAACGCGCCTGAAGGGGCGGCCGACGCAATAGCCTTCCTGAGAAAACACGTCCACGACCCTGACTGCGGCGTTGGTAGCAGATGAAGGACGATGCGGGGTGCGCAAAGCACTAGGGATTGCTGCCTGGGTAAATCTTCAGCGGCAGTGAGCCCGAGGAATGACCGGAAAATAAACAATCAACTGCTGGGCGTTTGTTTGATGGTTCTTTTTGTTTCAAGAGCAAGGCCTGCGCACCAAATTTAATCACTATGCCTGGCCCAAGATTACCTAGACACCCATCCGTTTGCAAGGACCCCCGCTTATCTCTTAACTGATCACTAGATCTCTCAAGGTTCCAGAGTTAACCGTCCGTACCGCTGCTCCGGAAGGTCGCGCAGAGCGCGGCATAGTGATGCGTCAGGTCGAGCACGTTCTGCGGCAGGTTGGTGGCCTGGATAATGCTCCGGACCTTCACCGCGCCCTCATCCTCGATGAGAGTCCGAATGGTGTGCAGCAGCTCGGGCGAAAACTCCGAGTACCAACGGTACTGCCACGTGACCAGGCGGATGACAGCCGCCACCGTCTCGCGGGTGCTGTTGGGCTTACTGCTTTCAAACGCGCGTAGGATTCCAGAGAGTGCCTTGGGGCTGAACCGTTGGCTCAGGCAGGCTCTGTACGCCTCGACTGCCTCCTCCTGGTGGTGCAGACGCTCTGCCAGCGCCCCCAGAATCTCCCACTCGTCGGCCGACTTGTTGAACTGCATTTGCTGAGCGCGGTACTGCGCTTTCTGCGTGCGCCAAATGGTGTACATCCGAAGATCCTCGTAAAGAACCATGAACAGACTGTCGAGCCACCTCTCGCAAAGCCGCTTGTTGTTGAGCCGTGAATGGTCCTCCGGCGCGACACCCTGTAAAGATGGCTTGGTCAGTCGTGGCGAACGAAAAGCAAAGAGAAAAAAGGGAGGTCGCGGTAGAGAAGACCTACATTCTCCTGGTCGGTCTTGACCTCGGATGGGTCGGCCGTGCTGCTGGGCCTCTCCAAGGCTTGTCCATTGGCGGCCAAATTGTTACCTGTCTCACCCTCGATCTTGGAGTCGGTATCCGAGTCGCTCGCCGTCTCCTCCTCAGCCTTCTCCTTCTCGCCTTCGGAGGCCGGATCGCCGTTGGCCGGCTGCTGAGGAGAGCCTCTGATGCCATCGATGCTGGCGTTGCGTTGAGCGGATGCACCGCCCTCCTGCTTTTCTGTCCTGTACTCATCCTCCATCACAAACACGGTGCTACGGATCTTGAGGAGCTGATCCCAGCCGATCTTGGCCGTCATCTCGGTCAGGACCTTGTAAGCCTGCTTGAAGGTGCCGCGGTACTGTGCGGCGCGCAAGCTCGCATAGCTGGGGTCCACCTGCTCGTTGTACCTCCCCTCGGGTTCGCTGTCGATTTCATCTAGCCGCGTCTCCACGAGCGTCGGCAGGTAAACGTCCTTGGGCTCCGGCATGAGCGGGGCGTCCTTGTCCTGGTAGGTGAACATGGGGCACGAGTTCAGGATCGTCAACGCATTCTCCCAATCCTCCATAGCGACATAGACCTCAGCCAGCCGTGCCCATGTTCCGAACTCGCTGGGCGCCGCGATCGTGCTCCTGTCTGCACAGCCCAGGGCCATCCGGAGTCTCGCCTCTTTCTGTTCGGGAGTCGTTGCCAGCTTTGCCTTCTTGAGCAGAAACTCTGCCTGGGTGTCGAGCATAACGTAGTCCATGGGTGATTCTTGAAGGGCCTGGTGCAGAACGCGGACGCCGCGCACTTCCTCGTGCCCCTCAAACAGAACCTTGGCGAGCAGGGAGGCGACTTCGACATTCTGCGATCGGAGCTTCTCAAACAGGTTGATGCCCGACACGAACCTTCCGGTGGTCTGGAAGTACTTGAGAAGGCCGCTGACAAGGTGGTTTGAAACGATGTTGGGAACCTGCACGGTCGAGTCGGATCCCAGTTGCCATCCTATACGTCACACAGTCAGTCAGTCGACCAGGCTCCGACGAGGGTGGGGAAAAGCCCCGGGCTCCCAGCTGACCTCGGAAAAACAGTTGCTCGGCGGCGCTGAGAAAGCGATGTTCGGTTTCAGTGTTGGTAACGGGGTTGAATCTCCGCACGCCCATGATCTTGCGGATGGTCTCTCCGCTCCCATCGTCCGCGTATGAGTAGGCTCGAAGCACGCTGCACAGGTATGTCTCCAGCCACAGATCGTCCGTCGCTTTCTTCTTCTCGCCCCTCTCATCGACACAGTAGCTCTCGACCGAGCCGGGAATGGTGACGTGGACGCGCATGTCAAGCCGGGAGAGAGCATTGTAGCAGCTGCCAGTCGCAACAGAAGGTCAGATATGGCTTGCACAAGGCAGACAGACGTAAGGGCCCATTGCGCCAGATCGAGGGGTACACTGACCAGTAAACGCCCTGCACTATCTTGGCCGTCGCTGCTTGGCCGTGATCCTTGTAGGTTAGCGTGTTGATGTACGCCGCCAGACTGGCAGAAGATGAGGCGTCAACGCCGGTGACATGGTGGTATACGCCGAACTGTACACGTATATAGGGGCATATCAGTACAAGGAGCCCACTCGCGGGACTCGGAGGCAGCGGGGAACCCGTACGTGTTTGCCAGTGTTTCCCTTCTGTTGCTTGGTGAGATGGACCAGATCAGGGGGGCCCAACTCGCGCAACGCAATCAACTGGTCTGTGCGGGTGTCAATTGCCTCATGGAGCACCTCCTCGGTGATTCTGAGAGGCGGTCAGTCTGGGCAGCGGTCATGAGCGGCGTTGGAAGGGTCTGGATACGGACTCTGGAACAGCTGGCGCAACCATGGTGGCGGTTTGTGAGCTTGCTCGAGGGTCACGGTTGAATTGCTCGGCCTGGCTGCCCCACGGCTAGGCGTGGCTGGCAACGGCCGAAGTCTGTCGGTAGGCGAAAATAACTGTCCGCGAGGGGCGCAAGTGAGGCGAGGCTGCTCGCCTGAGAGTCGAACGGGCAATGGCGTTTTGGTGCCAGGGCAGCAAATGGAATCGCCAGTTTGCTCACTTTGAAAACCATCCATCCCATCCAATGCACGCAGGCGCACAGACCATCCATCTGCAAGGTTTCAAGAGCTGGAGGAGCCATCCCAAAGTGGGGCACCATTTACAGTGCAAGGCTCCCGCCATTAACAGTCTAGAACTGGGTAACTAGTACTGGGATATACAGTGTGCTTTATGCATTGCTGCGGGCGATCCCGTCATCAGGCCGCCAGTGCCTGGAGGCACTACGTAGCCGGTGGAGCACCACGACGGCGGAACAGCAGCCCGAATTAATTTGTTCGTCGCGTCAAAATCGCGACTCGACAGCGCCAAAGGAAGAACCAGGCAAGTGGCAACCCCTCAAGTTTCTCGCGCGCCGGCCAATCCACTGTCGTCCATGAGCTGCGACAATGATGGATATCTAGGCTCTGCTTTTTCGAGCCGCCAAAATGGTGCGTATATCTCGGTTCAGCATTGTTACGCTACCATCCCTGTGACCTTTCTGACCTTTCCCTGACTGACTGCCCGGCGACCTGCAGCCCGCATTCACTTCCATAAACGACGACCGCGAGGAACATGTGCTTGCCGAGGAATTTGACAACACACGTCAGATCCAGATCGACGATGCCCTGAAACTCTTCCAGCAAGCCCTCAAGCTACATGCTCAGGGGCCCAAATTCTACGACGAAGCCGCGGCAGCGTACCGGTCATTGTTCGACTCGGCCATCTTCAGGCTCCCCGAAGCTGCCACAGAGTACGAGCGCGCACATCGGCCCCAAACGCTTTCGCTGCCGCCGGGTGCGGCCTTCATACCCAGTCTCGAAATCGCCGGGCCCGATGGTGACCTGGGGAGCAATCTGCTTCAGGGCTACTATCTGGCATACAAGAATCATGGTCATTTTAGACTTGACCGCATCCGGCACAAGGCCCGAACGGCCGGTGGCCCCGAGGCCTCCCGTGCTGTTTTCGCCCAAGAGGAAACCCAGGGCGAAGCGCTGCAAGTGCTGGGCGACTTCAATGCCGCCCTAGACCGCGACCCATCGGATGCCGAGATGTGGAGGAGAGCGGCGCGCGTGTCTGCCTTCCTGAAGAGCGCCAGGCTGAACCGTTACTGTCTGGAGGCTGCCATCGAACTCGACGACGATCCGACCGTGGTGGAGGTCGAGCCGCCCTCTCTGGCCGAGGGCTACGCCGGCGAGCAGCTCAAGAACCAGCTGCAGGTCCTTGGCGACGAGATGGCCCTTTCGCACCCCATTATGGGACCTTTCTTGAAGGGTGAAGTAGCTGCCGCTCTGAAGCGGTACCTAGACCCCTTACCATACCTTCCCAATTCCATAAAAGAGCTGGGGCCCGCGGTGTCATCGCCAAACACTACTGAGACCCGATTGGTTCTTGATCTGCCGGTTGCCTCCTGGACTGAGCTAGGAAAGAGTCTGGTTGCTATAGCTATGGAAAAAGGCATTTCCGGGCGAGCCATCACCATCCAGATGCCTGAGCTCCCCGACGAGGATCAGTTCGTTCAGATGGAGGTGGACAACCAGCTCCAGGACCAAGCTGAAGCGCCGATGCGGGAAGATTGCGCCAATGCTCTTGTCAGCAGTCACGAGCCCGACACCCCCAAGACGGCCGAGTCTGCTGGCTCCAAGACAAAACCCGAGGACGGATCAGCTGCTAAAGATTCCACTGGCAAAGATCCAGGTTCCGCCCCTCCGTTGCGCAAGCGCTCACAGTCGGAGGCGGGCTTGCCCGAACCAGGAGAGGAAGAGAATGGTGACTCGAAGCGCCCTAAGCGAGCTCGTCGCCGTGAAACGGCGGCTGAGGAGTGCATCGACCCTACGAGGCTCATCGCCACCCAGCTCCAGCCGTTTCAGGCCGCGGATGAGAATCTTTTCCAGATGACGAAGAACATCCTGGAGAACTTAGGAGTCGTCGACAAGGACGTCTTTGGCCGGATTTCGGAGATGCTGGACTCGTGCGCATCAGAAGATCGGCTGAGCAAGGTTACCTCGCAGGTTGCGCGGGATCTCCGGGGAATAATCGACACTGTCAGCGCGGAGAACGCGAAGCTCGTGTCTGGCAAGTTAGACACTCCGGCACTGGGGTTGAGCGCCTTTCTCGAGCACACGAAATCGGGGTCTGCAGCGACGTCGGAAATACCGATGGCCGACGAGACGATCGGCCTTAAGGCTTTTGTCAGGAGAATAAACGAGGGCTGGTTCACTATCCAAGACTGCGCCTTTGAGTGGATCCAGTCGCTGTGCCAGAGCTACTCGGAGTCCAGGTGGTCTGAGCAGCGCAAGGTATCTGTGGTCCAGGTCATCAGCCGCATGGACGAGGCTATCTACGAACGCACAGTTGACCAGGTCCAGGTTCAGTCGCAAAAGGCTGGACCTCTGGCGAAAGAGCACTTGCTCGTTGAGCATCTTGTTCAGATGCTGTTTGAGCTGCACTTGGATGTGTATGAGCGCATCACCAATCCTAGTAGCGTTGTGGATGAGACAACACGGAAGGACACAAAGCTTCGTCTAGGACGCTGGCTGGACCTCCGGTCTCAACTCTTTCAGCAGTTTGATGGCGAAGCTTATGACCGGCTTTCCCTCCGCTTCTGCTGGGCCGTTGTGTTCTCAACCACTCTTGAGGATTCTGCAACGCCAGAGCACATCCTGCTCTCCTGGCAGTCCATGCGGGAAGTGCTCGATGATGTCGGGAAGGTTGATATCCGGCTGCCAAACAACGTGGTTATGCCCGAGGTTTCCCTAAAAGCCGTGGACAGGGAAATTAGCAAACTGACCACAATGGATTTCTTCCTCAGCCTCTTCAACGAGGAAATGGACGACCCAGTCTCTGTCATCAGCAATCTTGAGCCGGTACTCAATCCAGAGTCCGTGATGGTCCCTACCCGCACTGATGTTTGTGGGGTTTCGCCTACGAATGGGGAGGGTTGTGATGACGGCCGGTCTAGACAACCTGCAGTGCCAGTGGCAGAGTGCGCGACACAGACCCTGCAAGACCTCTGGAAGTTCCTCCGTGGTAGCGGCACGGAGCTACGGCTGTTTCTCTGGAGGCGCCTGGGAGACGCATACCAGGCAATCAAATACAGCACCAAGAGGTTTTCGTGTCTGCTGAAGGGCATCGAGATGATAGTCAACGACTTCGAGCGGGACACCTATGTCGACTCTTCAGCCGAGGCCCGCACCGCCATTCTCGTCCTTATGCTCAAAAACTTGGACGAATTGCTGGTTGACGCTCTGACCCTTGCGCTGAACGACAACACATCCTTCGATGTCATTGACGAGCAACATTTGACGGCCATCTCGGCAGCCCTGGCCAAGCTCAGCTGCATCCTTCACGTCTGCGCAATTTACGACGACGAAGTCAGCGTCGGCCTGAAGCAGTCGAACGACAGCAACAGCAGCAACAGGAGGATTCTCCTGGATAAGCTGCGTGAGTTCCAGTCTAGGACCTGGTGCCTACAGTACACGGTCATGAAAGTCGGGATTCAGCAAAACAAGACGTTATTCACAGACCCCTCCAACGATATGGCGGAGCTCCTTGGGGCTATTCATCAAGTTCTGGGCCTGCGCAAGGCGTGCAAGGCCTCCAACAAAATCTTCCTCAAGATGATGCGAGTTGAACTTCTCAAACAGGACGGCATCGAGCACTGGGAGGACTACCTGGCTCAGGTCCTCTACGACCTCCATGGGCTGAAGCTTGGTGTCGGCTCGTGGGAGGTTGAGGAGCACGGTTGCCCAACCGAGAAGCTTGAGAAGCGAGCTGCTATCAACCTGGTTGAAAAGATCACCATGTTGGCGAACCGTATGTCGATGAAGGACCTACTGAAGTCAGAGCTCAAGACGACCATCGAGCACGTGCAACAGGCCATTGGGCAGGCCAAGTCGACCCCTCAGATGATTCACAACCTGCGCAACTTCACCGAGTATCTGAAGAAGCCCATCCACCCCCTGCGCCTGTACCAGGCGTGGAAGGGGACGGTCAGCATTGATGCCGTGACGGTCACCACGGCTGAGGCTGCTATCGCCAAGCACGGTTGGTTTTTCCTGCTCGGCATGATTGCCTTCAGCAAGTTCAAACAGGTCGACTTGAACAGGCGACAGACCCCCGGAGCAACTGACGACCTGCGCATTGGGCAAGCCTTCCTGCGAACCCAGATCCAGTTCACACCGGATCGCTGGGATGCGTGGCTGCGCCTGGCGGAGTGTTTCGACTATGAACTTGACGAAGCTGTCCTCTGGACGGCCGACAAGATCAACAAGGATCGGGCCGAACTGCTTAAGTTCCAGAGAAGCTCCATCCACTGCTACAGCCTGGCGCTGTCTCACTCGTGCTCCATGTCGAGGGTCCTTTCCGAGAACGATACCGAAGCGCTCTTCGATCTGTACTACAACTTCGGCATGCGAATGTATGCCTCCAGCCGTGAGCCTTTTGGCATGGAGCCTTTCAAGCACGCCGATCTCGAGAGATTTTTTATCGAGCACCCTGTCGGAACATATAAAAAGATCATTCATCAGGAAATGACAGCTTACCAGGTCTGGAAGTTCGCAGCCAACCTGTTTAGGAAGGCTACCAAGTGCCGGCCCAAGGACTGGAAGTAAGTGTGCCCTGGTCTACACAACGACCTCATTCATGCCCTCCAGCTGGCGGAAAAGAAAATGAGGACAAATATTGACACTATAACAGGAGCCCATACATGTATTCCAAATGTCTCTGGAAGATGTACCAGACCCCTGATGATGACTTACCGGAGAAGATCAGGCTTAGCAAGCCGACCAAGGAGGACCTTATTCAGTCGCTTGAAAAGAGTGTGGAGGTGGTTTCAGGACTGCCGAAGCCACGACATGGTCAGGATCCTGTCCTGGAGCCACACTACAAGTTACTCACCATTCTGTACAAGCTTGTTGCTCGCGACGACATGACTGCGCAGGAGGCCGCCAACGTCCTGCAGAGACAACCCTATGCTCTGCGGCGCGGCGAGGAGATATTGATCGGCGACTCGGACGATGCTGAAGAATGGGAGGAGTTCGTCATCAAGTATCTCCGCCAGCTTCGGGACAAGGACAAATCGAACTGGCAGCACCGCATGATAATCCGACATGCAAGGATCCTGTTTGATGCCGACGAGCTGTCCGGGGCACAGAATGAGACGGACCCTAATGGCGGAACTCTCATGCAAGCCAAGGCCGCCTTCTCGGTTCTGCGGGAGTCAATGTTCACCAAGACCATGGTGATGAACGTGTGGAAGTGCGACGCTGAGAGGCCTGGGCGGCACCATGTCTACACTGAGCAATACGTGCGCTTCATGACGCGTCTTCTTCTTGTTATGGACGATCGGGCCAACATGGAGGCGCTGCTGCGCCGGATCCGCAAGAAGGGCGTCGACTTCTACCACTTCAACGAGCTCTGGCAGAGCTGCGTGCTCGCCTATGTCGGGCAGATCAGGCAGGCGTATCAGATCACGGAGATGACCGAGGAGACGTTCAAGAGCACTAGCATGGAGGAATTTGAGATCATGGGAGAGCGCATCTCGGACTGGGCTGGCAAGGCGACCGCGCAGCATGCGGCCTTCGATGCCATGAAGGAGGCCATCGAGCTCAAGAAGCTGAACACGAATCTCACCAAGGCAGCTCCGATTGACGATCTCATCAGTGACTGCTATAGCCGCCTCTACACGGAGATCGCCCCAGAGCTTCCCGGCCAGCCCCCGGCACAGATAATCGAGGAGCGTCAGCAGAAGATGAAGGAGGCAGCCGAGAAGAACGCCGAGGAGGAGATGGATGGCCCGCGGCCTTCGGGACTTGACGGATTCCTGACCGCTCTCGATACCCGCAACAGCAGCAGGGCGGGATCTGAGATCCCGGATCGCGCGGACAGGTCTGCGATCGGAGGCGAGCACACAGCCCGCCCAAGGAGGGCAGCTGGCGTGCGACGGCCTGATATCCTTCGCAAGGCCGAGCAAGCGGTGCAGCGTGCTCTAGAGCCACCGCCCAAATCTGCGGTCAGTGTGTCGTCCCGCGGCGACGGCGGGCGCAAGTCGAGAGTTGGCTCGACGTCGAGTGGTAGGCACAGCCGGACGACGCCGAATGCGGACACGGGCGCGACGGCGCAGGACGATGACGAAGATATGGAGCACAATGACAACACGGACCACGAGAACATCTGTGATGGCGGTGGAGATATCGAGATGAAGGATGTCGATGAAGACGAGGGGATCGACGAGAGCGCCCACGGCGCGGACACCAGCATGGCCACCGGTGAGGACGACGTGGGCGCAGACGGCGGCAGCGAGCGGTCTAGCAGTCCGCGTGGCAGCCTGCACGACTCGGCCGACGACGAGAGCGATCTCAGCGACGTGCCCGACGACTACGAGATCAACATGCCTCCAAGCCTCATGTTCCCGAACCTGCGCCGCAGTCTCGAGTCTGGACCGATCGCAACTAGTGACAGCGAGGACCCGGCCAGCCCGATGGACGAGGACGAGCGAGAAAAAGAGCAGGATGGTGAAGAGGGGGAGGGACGTGACGACGACGAGGGCCCGGAGGAAGAGTTGGGCGAGGATACAGAGGATGACGAAGATGACGACGACGAAGAGGAGCTCGAGGAAGCCGAAGAGGACGCAGAGGAAGAAGGTAATGATGACGTTACTAATAATGGCGCCGAGGTCGACGAGGAGGTGGACGAAGAGGAGGATGAGGATCTTTAATCGGGCGCCGGCTGGCTGGCTGGATGTGCTTCACCATCCTTTGCTTGCTGGCTCTCTTGTCACAAGCTTGCCGTATTTGTTTAGATATCATCGGTGTTTTACTGGGACTACAGTTATGGGTTTGGTCTTTAAGTCGGAGTGGGTTTACTTTCCTTGTTTTTTCGGAGTTTAAAAAGAGATCAGGGCCAGGCATTAGTGCGACGCCGAGGATGGTGTTTAGCACGGAACGGTAATGTTTTTTTTTTTTTTTCGGAGGTCTTTTCGCTTGCATTGTTTGCTCGTTTTCTTTGCCGTCCTTTTCTTGTTATTATACTGGCAGATTTCATAAGCTTGAGCGAGCGATCGCTTTCAGACAATAGGTAGTTAACACCCGAAGATATTGCATTCAATATAAACGCCGGACTCGTTAACTCCCAGCTCTGCTTGAAGTAGGTATTCTGAAAAATGGGATTGCTATGCAAATGTGACTCCTTAGCCTTGATTTGTTTTCTTCTTTTCTGAGATGTGAGGAAATGTAAAGGAGCCCCCAAAACGCCGCGCTGGTTTCCTCCTTGCCGCCGCCGCCGCTTCGTCTAGCCCCGGCCGCCATTGTAGTCGGCGCCGCCGGCGCGCCTCAGCTTCTGGACGACGTCGGCCGTCTTGAGCTCGGCCTTGTCGTCGGTCTTGATGTCGAAGCTGAAGTGGCTGAGCACGCGCTTGACCTCGTTGGTCTCGTTGATGACGCCGCGCATGCGCATGCCCCTGACCTCGCGGCCGATCCAGACGACGAGCACGAACTTGACGCGCGTGCTCTCGCTGTCGTTTGCGTACTCAACCCGCACGTAGCCGAACTGGCCCTGCGCCTCGTCGAAGCGCGACGCCAGCTCGTCGAGCCCGCCGGTGCCCGTCGCCGTCAGCGTCAGCTCCTTGTCCTTGCCCGAGGCGTTGGACAGCAGCAGCCAGTTGGTCTCGTCCTTGTCTGACCGCACCTTCTCGTACGCCTCGAGGATTTCGGGGGTGTCGACCTTGACCTCCCGGTTCATCGTGGCGGCCTTGTTTTTTTCGTTCTTGTGTGCAGGGGTTGTTGATGCTTGGAGGAGGAAAGAGGGCGGCGGCGGGCGAGAAAGGAACGGAGGAGCTTCCCTGGATTCAGGCTGTCGGGGATTGGGTTGGCGAGCTCGGATGGGCGTGGGGTTCCGGATGGCCAATTGAAAAAGCCGGGCCTCGATATCTCTATGCGTCTGTCTAGCAGCCCGGACATATCGTAAAGCCTGACAGTAAATACTGGCGGCTCTACTCTGTTGGCAGAGAGAAGAAAAGAATAACAAGGAGATCTTGTTCCTCTGTCAAATGCGGCTGAGACGAATCTGTTTCGGCACTCGATTCAGGGGCACTGCGGCCCATCGAGGAGGGGTCGAGAACCATTCTTGTTCGCGCATAAATCAATCTACCACCCCTGGGCGTGTTCCGGCGAGCACTTGGAGTCTTGCTTTTGCCGCTGTTGGCCCCGCTACAGAGGATCGGTCGGGGCATTTGCGCGCTCTGACGTCTGCTTAGCGGGGCCCTGTTGGCTGCAGCAATGCCCCGCATCAGTCACCCATGCGCCAGCGCAGTCAGACACCAGCAGCCCGGCTCATCGTGTCCAGGTTGGTTTGGTGCAAGGAACATTGATGTCCTTGTTTGTAATTGTAACTGGCAAATAACAACAGAAAAGAACAACCCGACTCGTATTCGGTTTACCCCAGGGGAAAACATACTGTCCGTGTCACATAAAAACTCCCGCAAGGCGTGTTCTGGTGGTCTTATATCGGCGTCCTTTACGGTCGTTGCAAATCGGCAGTCCGACTTGGGCGCGGAAAGACCAACCGAGCCCACGTGGTTCACTACCCAACATCGAGGCAAACCAGTCTCGTGATATAGCCACAGCCAGAAAGCACTGGGCATCCATTTCGACCTCCTCCTGTGCCGCCACTATCCCTTTTTCCCCCTCAACAAATCTCACGGCACCGACCGAGGCAGTCACCATGTCCGCCAGCAAGAGAGTCCAAAAGGCAAGCTTTTCATATACACAATGGCGTATTTTACTACCACATATCCATTCTGACACCCACTTCTTCTCACAGGAACTGGCCGAGTGCATGGCCAACCCGCCAGCGGGAATGACCATCTCCATGCCCTCGGAGTCGGACCTGTTCCTGTGGCACGTGACGCTGCAGGCGCCCGTGGGCTCCATCTACGCGGGCGGGCAGTACGGGCTCGTGGTGTCGCTGCCGTCCGACTACCCGTTCAAGCCGCCGCTCGTCACCTTCGCCACGCGCATCTACCACCCCAACGTGACCAACGACAACGTCGGTAGCATCTGCCTGTCGATCCTCAAGCCCGAGAACTGGAAGCCCGCCAGCAAGCTGCTGGGCGTGCTCGAGGCCATCCGCTCCCTGCTGGTCGAGCCCCAGCCCGACGACCCGCTCGAGGCGCGCATCGCCGACGAGTACAAGAACAACCGCAAGGAGTTTGAGAAGAACGCCAAGAGCTACGTGGCCAGGTACGCAAAGGCCGCGCCGACTTTTGACGAGGCGGCTCAGGTGGCGGCCCCGCCCAAGTGAGAGAAACCGGCGCGGGGATCGGGAATCTGTGCCTACCTAGTCTAGTGATGGGCTGCGCGCTCCTACGGAGACTGTGATTCTCGCGAGCATTGGGTCCATACACGGTCAGACGGTCAGAATGGGGTGAATTGGGACATCGGTCTTGAGGAAAAGAGCGACATGGAGTCACAGTATAGATCTGGGTCACGCCATGTTATGGCAGAGGGCCCCGCGGTTGCACGGGGGTTATTACAGTCTAGTGTCAAAGCCGAATGTGCCTTTTTCCAATCATTCGTCACAGCCTCCAGGTAAACCACCTAAATCATGGAATCCATGTGGCAAAGCCCTACTGTCCCTCAGCCAACACTCTAGTCCAGTCAAACTTGCGCCATCGCTTTTTGAAGTCGTCGACCCGGTTGTCCCGCTTGGTCCAACGCCCTTGCTTCTTGATGACCTCCACGTCCGAGTCCAGCATGCCGCCGATGATTTCCCGGGCGAACAGGTCGCCCCGCGGCCATCTGGTCTCGTCCTCGACCACGTGGCCCAGCCCGCCGTCGAGGTTGAACCAGACGTGGAAGTAGGGCGCCTCCTTGGCGATGCTCTTCCGGAACGCCGCGCGGCCCAGACCCTCGCGCGCCTTCTTGCCCGTGTCGATGTACTTCTTGTGCTGCGACCACTCCTCCTCGGTCGACAACATGGCCTCGCGGAAGAAGGCCGGCGCCGTGTCGCCCTGGTCGTATGGGATCGGCACCGCCACCATGGCCGCGTGCATGCGCCGCCGGGGGGCCGCCGCGTTCTCGTAGAAGAGCACCTCGCGCCCCTGCTCGTGGTAGAGGCGCGTGAGCGACTTCATAAAGTTCCGCATCTCTTCCCACTCGTCGTCGTCGCACTCTAGCAGGTTCTGCCGGTGGCTGAGCGGCACAATGACAGCGCCGCCCTCGGCCCCGTTAAGCTCGGGCTCGGGCGCGAGCGTGAGGTAGACGCGCGTGGCCAGCGACACCACGGGCGCGATCGGCTGGTCGCGCGGCGGCTCGCGGTCCTCGTGGTGGCAGAGCGGGCACGAGTCGAGGATCTTGTTGACGCGCTGGAACTCGCCGACGGCGGCCGCCTTGAGCGCTGCGTCCGTCTTGTGCGTGCGCTTGGCTAGCCGTTCGGCGTTTTCGTCCATGTAGTCGAGGTCGTTGTCGAACTTGCCGTCGCGCGCGATCCGTTCCGCCATCCTCATGCCTTCGCCCCCGGCCTGGCCCCGTGTCCGCCGCTCCTCCCGCACCATGTCGTCCACGCTCATGTCCTCATTAGCCACTACGGTGCCGCGCTCGCGACCGCGCTTGGTGTCTACTGCTTTGGTCTCGGCGCGGGGCCCGCCTGCCAGCATGCGGCTGTGCGAGGCGTCTAGAACGACGGCGCGTTCGCTGCTGGCACCTGATTTGAAGGACTCCATCGCCGCGTTGTATTGAGCCTCGAGCTTCTCGGCATCAGGGGCCCTGCGCAGCTTCGCCTTCATCATGGCCGCGCGCATTCTGTTCAGAGCCGTCTGATCTAAGCGTGCGGCCGGCGGTTGCTCCATCACGGTACCCTGTTCCGCCGGCGGTGAATCTTGATCCGACATGTGCTGGGGCTGATCTGTGTCCTCCTTCTGCTTTCGCTCGCGGTAGAGCTCGCCAGTGGGCACTTCTTTGCCTACGTACCCTTTCCCGGATGTTTTCCTCCTATCCATTTCTATTCTCTCTTCTCGCACGTCGTCGAACTCCCGGAGGCTGCCAAACACCTCGGCGCCAACCTCGTCGATGGACCTGCCGGTGCGCTTGGCAGTGTCGTAGACGCCTTTCAGCTTGGTCAAGCGCCACTGCGAGCCTTGGTCTCCAAAGGTATATCCGACCTTGTTTTGGGTGGGCACATCAATCTCCTCCCAGGTTTTGCCGCTGTTCAGCTCGGCTAAAACGCCACCATTGAGCTCGCGTTGCGAGATAGTCCGCTGCTCAGGCTTCGGCTTTTCTGTCGGCTTGTCAGGTCGCTGCCGGTGCATGTAGTCGACATCTAGGGCTGAGGGTGCCGTCATCCACGAGTCCCTGACCGGGTGTGATGCCTCCGCCGACGCTGTCTCCTCGTCAGGGAGGGGCAGATCTTCTTTGGGGTCGTGCGATTTTATGTACTCGGGCTCGTCCGAGTCACCGTCCCGGTCGCGATGCCGTCGACTGGGCGACGCGTGTCTCTGTCGATGCCTGTGCCTTGAACTTCCCTCATCCTGAGCCTCGTCCTCGCGCCCGTGGCGAGAGCGCTTGCTCCGGTGACTGTCGTCCTCGCGATCCCGGGAGTGGTGGCGCCGGTGCTTGTGGCGATGGCGGTCGTGGGCATGGTCGCGATCCCGGTCACGGCGACTTGATCTTTCCTCATCGCCACCGCGATCCCCATCCGTTTCCCGGCGCCTCTCGCGGTCGTGTTTCCTGTCAGACGACCTGTCGCGACGATGCTCATGATGGCGGCGCTTCTCCTTTCGATCGGCGCGCTCTTGTTCGCGTTCTCTCTCGGCCTTGTCAGCCGCCAGCTGCTTCTCGAACTCGTCAAGTCCATCCATGGCGCCCAAGAGTTGCGGAGCGAGATGGCCGCGGGTTCGTGGGACAATAGCCAGGTAGTTAATTGTTCCGCAGGAGTGCACGCAGATATTGTGGTCGAAGCGGCCGAGAGTGAACGGCAGCGGAGAAAAACCTCATGGTGCTGCGCGTTTGTGATTTGGTGTGATGTCAGGGGACTGGAAAATCGCAGATCCCTGTCGGCAGCTCCACGCGCGACAGTTGCGGGCGAAAGCTCCGCCTGCGGGGCGCTGCGACCTGTGAAGCGCCACCATCCATCAACAAATTTCCATTCTGCGATACCCCGCTCAGGATATTTGAAGGCGACGGCAACCTCTATTTCAGGACTGCAATCCTCATCTTTCTGCTTACTTTCCTCTGCCAGGACTGCGCCGATATCCTTATCCACAGTCATGGCGTCGGCGGCGACGGCGGCTCCTAGCCAGGCAGAGAAGCCGGTCGCCGTCGTGTGCGTCGGCATGGCGGGTTGGTCCCTGCCCCTGCTCTGCCTCTCTATCCAGCTTTGAGGCCCCAAGCGGTACATAGGGCCTGTACTAATGGTTTGCGCCTCCTGTGACAGGGTCCGGAAAGACCACCTTCATGCAGCGCATAAACGCACACCTCCACGGCAAGAAGGATCCCCCCTACGTCATCAACCTCGACCCGGCAGTGCTCAACGTGCCGTTCGACAGCAACATCGACATCCGTGACTCGGTCAACTACAAAGAGGTTATGAGGCAGTACAACCTCGGCCCCAACGGCGGCATCCTCACAGCGCTCAACCTGTTCGCCACCAAGGTTGACCAGGTCATCGACCTGCTCGAGAAACGCACGGCCAGGAACGAGGAGAACGCGGGCCGCAAGCCCATCAACCACATCCTGGTTGACACCCCCGGCCAGATCGAGGCCTTCGTCTGGTCTGCCAGCGGCACAATCCTGCTCGAATCGCTCGCCTCGTCCTTCCCCACCGTCATTGCGTACATCGTCGACACCCCGCGCACCCGCTCAACGAGCACGTTCATGAGCAACATGCTCTACGCCTGCAGCATCCTTTACAAGACCAAGCTTCCCATGATCCTTGTTTTCAATAAGACCGACGTGGTCGATGCCTCCTTCGCCAAGGAATGGATGACCGATTTCGAGGCCTTCCAGGCCGCCCTGCGCAAGGACGAGGAGAGTAACGCTTTTGGCTCCGCAGAGGGCGATACGGGAGCCGGCGGCAGTGGGTACATGAGCAGCCTTCTCAACAGTATGAGCATGATGCTTGAGGAGTTCTACGCACACCTCAACGTCGTCGGCGTCAGCTCCATGACGGGCGCTGGAACCGACGACTTCTTCGCCGCCGTGGCCACCAAAGCCGACGAGTTCCGCCGCGACTACCAGCCCGAGCTAGAACGCCGCCGCGAGGAGCGCGAAGAAGCCAAGAAGCTTATCCGCGAGCAGGAGCTCGAGAAGATGATGAAGGGCATGTCGTTTGCTGGAGACAGGAAGGCGGCCGCTGCCGGCAAGGGCAAGGGGCAGGAAGAGGAACAGGAAGATCCGGCAATCGCCGCGCTGGGCAAGCGGGTCGACGCTATCGACTCGGACGACTCCGCCGAGGATGACGAGATGGACAACGAGGGCCTCCAGGCGCGCTACGACGCTGCCGTGAATGATGCTCTGGCGGCTAAGAATCAGGACATCAGCTTTGCGAACTACCTGCGGCGGCAGGGGAACGAATAACCCCTTCTGTTGTGACGAAGTTAAAAGGTATTTTCAACGCACATGGATCCTGAAGGGTTTGACGGCATGCCTGGCGGAAACTCGCATCGACAGTGAGGAGAGAGCATATGGCGGCGTTTATCTGGACTTTTTTTTTTTTTTTTTTTTTTTCTATAGATGTTTTC
The DNA here is from genome assembly GCA_003049465.1 of Magnaporthiopsis rhizophila. Taxonomy (NCBI): domain Eukaryota; kingdom Fungi; phylum Ascomycota; class Sordariomycetes; order Magnaporthales; family Magnaporthaceae; genus Magnaporthiopsis; species Magnaporthiopsis rhizophila. The sequence goes on from PYSS01000012.1 coordinate 57,260, forward strand.
CCATGTGATACCAAACGTAAACCAAAAGTTCTTTCCTTCGTTAAATCTGATCTCGTGAACTCCAAACTCCTTGACCAGATTCATCACGAAAGTCTCTTGAGACACCACCTCCAGAAAGATAAGCGCATGTCATATCGCACCCGGAGTATGGTCTCAAAAGCAGCGTAAAGTCGGTCGAGGCTGTAGATTCTTGGTCCGTGGCAGTTCATTTGTCCTCATCCAATGCCTCAAAACAACTCGCCGGAATGTGCGCAGACATCGGAGCTTATCGCGCCTCGAATTCGATCATGCTAGAGAAGCGAGTCGAAGGTCAGTTTACTGGCGTTCCCAAGGCACCCTCCGACGCCTGTTCCGCCTCATCCCGAGGGCAGGCCACGGCGCGGCGGAACACTCACCGGGTGGTGCGATTCTTGTAGAGCACGCGGCAGCCGCACTCGGTGCAGCGAATAGCGTCGGCGCGCTTGAGCTCGAACTTGAAGCCGCAATCGCCGCAGCTGTAGAAGATGGGGGTGCCCTGGGTCGCCATTGAGCCTCCGCCGCCGCCCATGCCCATGCCGCCACTGCCGCCCATTTGCGAGCCCGAGGGCGCGGTCGGGATCTGGTATTCCTCGCGGGACATTTTTCCCGCTGTGACTAGGTGGTCGGCGATATGTGGCTATGCAGGTCGCAAGAGGGTACGTAGGCTTGATCTGACGATGCGCGCTCGTGAGCGAGTGTGATGGGTAGTGGAAGTCGGCGGCGGAGATTCTCTCAAGGCAGAACGGGATGGAAGCAAAGAATTTGGCGCCACGGCAGGGATGGGCGTGAATTAATGTTCGCCCCACACCCTCGTCTCCGATTGATTACGTGATCCGATTCCGCGCTGGCGGAGCCTCCAAGACGGGAACGGACGGTGGCCCGAAACGGCGACTCTGGCTCGACTCTTATTTTCGGGGCATGATGTTGACTGACGCACCCTCGACCGAGACACTGGAGGCACTCGACGGCGGACGAACAGCTAAAATTCAGAGAGACACATCGATTTCAGATCTGGAATCTAGAAACTGCTTATTGTTTGATGTTGGCGCGCCTCCAACCCTAACCCTGGTTCTACGCGTCTACGTGTGCCTCGGCCCGTCCAATTTGCTCCTATCGACCATCCCCTGACACCCGACGTCAAAATCGCCGAGGCAAGACAGCCCGGTCAACTGCTCGCTGGACAGACCAAACTGCGGGCCAAATTGCGGGCTGCGGGATCACAGCGTCGACTGCAGCACTCAGGCCCACAGAGCTGCTCGCTCGCCCACAGAGTCGTGGTCACGCGCGGGCACACACTGGTCCGTTTCTCAGCAGCGCCGCCCCCAATCGGGAGCAATCATGGCTTTCGGCGAGGGCGAGCCCCCAGCAGGGGAAAGCTGTCCCTTCTGCAACATCTCGGCGTGCTATCCGGTATTCGACCCGCTGAGCCCGCCCGAAGCCTCGGCGGACTCGCTCAGCCCCGAGAAGACAAGTCCGGATCCGGCAACCTTTGTGCTGCTGTCGACGCCGCTCCTGGTCGCGTTTCTGGACATCATGCCGCTATCGCGCGGCCACATACTACTATGCCCGCGCGAGCACCGGCCCAAGCTGACGGCGGTGACGGCGGAGGAGTCGCGCGAGCTGGGCTTTTACGTCCGGGTCCTCTCCGAGGCCGTGGTGCGCGCCACAGGCGTCTCGGACTGGAACGTTGTTCAAAACAACGGCGCTGCTGCCGCCCAGGTGGTGCCTCACATGCATTTCCACATCATACCCCGCCCGGAACTCAGGGAACAGGGCAAATGGAGCGACCGTTTCACAATGTTTGGCCGCGGCACCCGGTCCGAGCTCGACGACGACGACGAGGCGGTGGATCTCGCGCGGAGGATACGAGAATCTGTCGCCAAGACGCTTCGGGAAGAGGCCGGCAATCAACCAAAGCCGAAACTGTAGCTCCAACAAGACTTTCATATTACCAGATAACCGACAACCGCCGACATTGACGGGGGCGGGCGGGAGGCCTAGGGATGACAATGGGCCACACTCTTGAGGGCTCAAGAATGGTCGTTCGCCCTACCACAAATGAATCGGAGAAGCCAGGCGAATTCAACCAGGCCGTTGAGCTAGATGCTTGCTCTTCCAAGTCTGACATCTACCATCCTTGAACGGCAATCATAGCAAGCAAGCGTCAGTCGCGAGCGAGAATCCACAACAGGCCGTTATTTTTCAGGGAGCCCTAGGGCACTACCTAGTAATCAATTGACACAAATGTGCTGATAAGACCGAGGAACGGGAACGGTATGCAGTCATCAAACCTAATCTATTCTGTTCTCTAAACCAAAAAGCGTATGACGTGCCACTTGCTGATGTCGCTGGTGCCTGTCCAGAGGCTCTACAATCTCTATAACTCCCTCAAACTCCTGGTTTGAAGCAAAGCAAAACCCAAATCGTCAGCTGCCCGTTATATCTCAACCGCCGCGCAATCCGCCGAGCCTTTGAGGACGGGGTTGACGCTGTGCTCGTCAAACTTCATGCCGAAATCGTCGCCGAGCTCCTTCCTCAGTGCCGTCTGGACGGCCTCAAACACGTTGGGGAAGACACCAAAGTTGGCCGGGTTCTCCTCGTCGTTGTCGCCGCCCTGGAACACGCCGGTGCGGACGAGGCACGTGTTCCACCCGTACATGTTGCCTCCCACGATGTCGCTGGCTGGGTTGTCGCCGATCATGTAGATGTTCTCGGGCAGCCTCTCCTCGCTGGGCGACCCGTACAGCTCGCCCATCCACTCGGTCAGGACCTCGTCCGCGTACTTGTACGTCGCGAGCTCTGGCTTGCCGTACACCGTGCGCTCCAGGTCGACTCCGGTCTGTGATGATTACGCGAGTTTCCTACGTCAGCAAAACTGGGGCGGGTTCAAATCGAACAGAGCGCGATGAGAAAAACAGGGGTGAGCAAGTAAGCCGTGACTTACTAGCGCCTTGTACATGGCCTCTAGACCGATTCGGAAGGCACCCTGGCTCATCCGCGGAGTCGGGTGCTCGGTTGGGCAGAGCAGGTCGCCCTGGGAGAAGTAGATGGGGATCCGGTGGGAAACGGGGTCGTCCTTGCACACGGTGCCGAGCCTGCCGTTCTTGGCGCGCAGGAGGTCGACGATGACCTGCATGTCGGTGGCGTAGTCCCGCGAGTCGGAGAAGACGAGGATGGCGTCGATGTTGGTCTTGGAAAAGTCCCTGGGACGGGCGGCCTTGCGCTCCTCGTCGGTGAAGACGCGGTAGGGCGCGATGCTCGGGTCCCAGGCGACGATGTCGTTGGGCACGACGACGTCCTTGAAGCCGTACAGCTCGGCCACGTCGCGGCACTTGGTCCCCTCACCGCCCACGACCAGGACGGTGCCGTAGTAGGCGGCCAGGGCCGACATGGGCGTGTGGCTCTGGATGAACTGGGCCGTGTCGACCTTGCTGCCCAGGATCCGGCTCAGCTGGTCGCAGCGGGCCTGCTCGGGCTTGCCGGACCCGTTGGTCAAAAAGATGTGCGGGATGGGCAGGCCGAGCTCGTTGTCGCCGTTGAGGATCTGGAGCACGCGGCGGGCCTCGGGGATCAGCCTGTCGCCGTGCACGAGCACGCCGTCGATGTCGAAGGCGAAGGCCATGTTCTTGGCCTTCTTCACCTTGGCCGCCGCCACCGTCTGGATCTGCGACGTGATGATGGCGCGTGACGACTGCAGCGCCGGCATCGCAGGGCGCGCCGGCTTGCCGCTGCCGCTGCCGTCGTCCCCGTCGGCGTTGGGGTGGTGGACCGACGACAGGCGCGACCGGCGGTGCACGCGCGGGATCGGGAGCGAGGTGCCGAACGAGTTGCGCGAGCCGCGTCTGTCCCTCGTCGACGGCGACACGGACAGGTTGTGCATGTACTTGTCAACCTCAGACACGGCCGGGCGCGACGCCGGCACCTCGATCGGCTCGCTACCCCCATCAGGGTGGGAGATGGAGTCCCGGCTTGGGATGGGAAGAGTCGAGCCTGGCGACATGGCCTCGGCGCCGTTGGGCACCCGCCGGCTCCACGGCCTCTTGGCAGGAGGGCTGACGGGGATCGGCTGCACACCAAGGTCTTCCTCTGTGAACATGGGCATGGTGGACGAGAATTGCAGCAAGAAGGGGAAATAACAAGCAAAAGTGAGCGCGGAAGGCTTGGATATGAGGACGAAGGCTGCTCTTTGATGATTTAGCTAACTTTGTCTATCCTTTATTTCGCTTCGATAGCAGATAAGATGATGAGGAAAGAGGGAAGATGGCGAGCCTCCAAGTTGGTCCGAGGGGCGAGCATCCTACATATACACGGCCGCTGCCGTACCTATCACCCATCAAAGCCCGTCTCGACGTCAGGTTCCCCAACAACTCTGTCCTCGGTAGGTTATCTTCACTTACGTATCTCTACCCGCTATCCTCCACTGACTGCTCCGCTCACCTCGCTGTCGCCGGATGTTGCGGCACTGTCGTCTCTCACATGTCACCAGCCGCTTGGTGTCCCTTGTCTTCTATCTCCTACATACCTAATTAAAAGGGGAGTCCCTTCTTGTCTTTGACTCAGGGTCTTCAAGTGCCGGGTACAACGTCATCGATTCTGCGATGCCACACCGTCCACCGAGTTCCCATGCAAAAAGACTGGGGCGGCGAGAAAGTTGCGGGTGCACTTGAAACTGACTTCCCGGTATGCAAGACGCCGGCCCGATGCCATCACTTTGTGCCGTCCACTCAGCAACCCGCGCCACCTTCCCAGCCGACCGTTATCTCGTCGACTGGCGGAGAGTGACTCCACCGAGCAATGTGGCAAGCTTCCAAGCCGCCACGGTCGCCAAACAGCACCGGCTTGGTTGCCGAAAAAGCCTCCTCGACTCCCTGTAGCAGGACGGTGTCAATGCTCCGCGTAAGTCGACGTTAGCTCGGCAAGCTATCCTCGCAGTGGTCCACCTCGACCGGGTCCGCCTTTGCGGCTCCGGTTCCACCGCGGGCCCTGTTGCACAGCGTGGCAGCGCCCTAGCCAGGTGCCGCGTTTCGCGGGAACCGACCCGGCTTGTACTGCTCGGCGGGTCCATAAGACCACAAGAGATAGCGGGTATCATGCTCCATATGACATCATCAGAACCGCAACAGCACCCCCTCTGCGTGGATACCAGCCTCGACGCTTGAGTGTACAGTGTTTTCCCTTTGAGCTTTCCTTCTTTTCCATGAGGCACCTAGGTATCTATTTTATCCCAGCCGCCAAGCCGCTTCCTGTACAACGGCCCGGCCGCCTTGGTCCTATGGTCTTGGCTCGGTGCTATCCGAGTCAGCCTGGCGAAAAGCTCTCGTTGCCAGGGCCGGTTGGCACAGTGCTTCTCCATTGTCGCATCATCAGCCTCCATAGAATTCTCCGGTCCCGTGGAGCTGCGAGACCTAAAGAGCCTTCTAAGGCGGTCGATGAAGACCCTGAAAAGTCTGCAAAAGGCTTTGCTACCATGATGTCAGGAATGCCTGATATCATGCTGCGCGGTTTTTCTTTTTCTTTTGTTGGGCAAGTTTCAACCGCGACATCGGCCCCTCTCCTCAACATTCCTGTTTCGGGGCATCAACTGGTATCGCTTGGTTATTTCCCGCACCGGCGCCAGCAAACCACAAGCCACTCGAGATATCCATTTTGAAAATAGAGGAACACGAAAAGAAGGAATTGCACCATGCCGGCTTCTTTGTCCAACATGAAGTTCAGGCTGAACAACGGCGTCGAGATGCCCGCCGTCGGGTTCGGGACCTTTGCGGCGTCAGAGTCGACGCCCGACGGATCCTACAGGGCCACCAAGGCGGCTCTCGAGGCCGGCTACAGACACCTCGACTGCGCCTGGTTCTACAAGAACGAGGCCGAGATCGGGAGGGCCATCCGCGACTTCCTGGCCGAGACCCCTTCCGTGTCGCGCGCCGACCTCTTCGTGTGCACAAAGGTCTGGAACCACCTGCACGCGCCCGAGGACGTGGCCTGGTCGCTGCAGAACTCTCTCGAGGCGCTCGGGCTCGATTACGTCGACCTGTTCCTGGTCCACTGGCCCATCGCGGCCGAGCGCGACGAGCACCGGCAGCCGCGGCTCGGCCCGGACGGCAAATACATCATCAACAGCGCCCTGACCGAGGACCCGACGCCGACGTGGCGCGCCATGGAGCAGCAGCAGCGCAGCGGCAAGGCTCGCGCCATCGGCGTGTCCAACTGGACCGTCGCGGGCTTGCGCCGGCTGCTGGACAATATCGCAGAGATCAAGCCGGCCGTCAACCAGGTCGAGATCCACCCGTACCTGCCCAACGAGGAGCTTGTAGCTTTCTGCCTGGCCAACGGCGTCCTGCCCGAGGCCTACTCGCCGCTCGGTTCCCAGGACCAGGTGCCGCACACGGGCGAGCGCGTGCGCGACGACCCGCGCCTCAACGAGATCGCGCGCCGCAGCGGCCTGTCGCTCGCCCAGCTCCTGCTGGGCTGGGGCGTCCGTCGCGGATACGCAGTGCTGCCTAAGAGCAGCACCCCGGCCCGCATCGCGTCCAACCTCGACGTGCCTGCGCTCTCTGACGCCGACTACGAGGACGTCTGGAAGGTTGCCAGGGGCCGAAAGCCGACCCGTTTCGTTAATATGAAGGACACTTTTGGCTTTGACCTCTGGCCCGAGGAGGCGGAGGCGTCGGTATAGGTGTTGCCCAACCAAAGAGTTGGACCAGCGCTTTTGGATACTGTATGTACCTGCCGGGTCTAATAAATGAACGCGTTGGAACATTGCTCGGAGCGGGGAGCTGTATCGTGCGGTGTTCTGCATGGGAGTCCGTCCGTATACGGGAGTAGCGGCCCGCAGCAGTGTTTGATGGGACCAAGGGTCAGCTTTCGGCGGCTTGGTTGCTTCACTTTTTGACACCCAAATACGAGGCCTTATCGCCGAGGCATTGCTTCTTGTAAAGGTGTCGGTTCTATCTGGCATGTGGTTGCCATTTCATGCGATCGCTCTTGTTCCAGGTCATGTCCTACATGGGTACCAATGTATATATGCAAGCAACTCCAGCCTGGGCACCTATGTAGGTATGCAAACAACTCCAGATGCCTGTCTGGTAAGAAGTCCTAGCGGCATGAGAGGGTGAGGGGCATTCACAGAGGGACCGAAAGCGGTAAAATCGCGGCCGGGGTAAGACCGGCCTCTGTCGCTAAGACCCTTGTTCAGCTTACGATGGCACTGCGTCCATCCATAATATCATTCACAGAACACAGAAACCCGAAGTTCGGGTGTGTGTCCTTTTCTCTTCATCGACAAGTCAACCTAAGGAGTAACCGCAAATAACCATGGGTACCGGGGCGTCCTCGATCAAGCTCGACAAAGAAATACCGCCATCCCTGGCAGGCAAGGTCGTCGTCATTACTAGGGGAAACGTTGGTCTTGGCAGGCAAAGCGCGATAGAGCTGGCCAAGAAAGGCCCCGCGGAGATCGTACGTGATGACTCTGCCTGCCTCCATGGACTATTTCTTTCTTCACCAAGGAGACATGGCTAACACGACAAAACGCACATACGAGCCTCAGTGGATAGCATCGCGCAACAAAGTCAAGGGCGAGGAAGCCGTGGCGGAGATACAGAAGGTGGCAGGAGCGGATGGCAGCACGCCGCTGGTGAGATTCCTAGAGCTAGACCTCAGCTCGTTCGACTCAATCAAAGGCGCGACGCAAACACTCCTGGCAGCAACGGGCCGGATCAACATACTCATGCTCAACGCTGGGGTGCTTGGCGGGCCACCGTCGACGACGGCGCAAGGGTACGAGGTGGGGTGGGGAGTCAACCACGTGGGCCACGCGCTGCTCTTCGAGCTGCTGCTGCCGCGGCTGCTCGATACGACCAGACGGCCCGGTGGCGACGGCGGCGTGCGGGTGATTAGCCTGAGCTCGATCGCGCACTACGTCCCTGTCTGGGACAGCATCGCGTGGGGGACGCTCAAGGGCGACGGGGCCTCGCTGTACCCGGTGCAGCGGTACGGGCAGAGCAAGATGGCAAACCTCGTGTACGCGGCCGAGATTGCGCGGCGACACCCGCAGCTCGTCTCCGTTTCCGTGTACCCGGGCATCGTGGAGACGGACATCTTCGAGGCCAACGGCGGCGCCGGTCTGGTGGTTTCCCTGCTGCACCTCTACGCCTCGGTTTTCGGGACAACGGTCGAGGTCGGGGCCAGGACGCAGGTCTGGGCGGCAACGACGGCGACATCGAACTTGGTCAATGGCGAGTATTACACTCCTGTTGGTACCGTAGTCGGCAGGACTCGGAGCCGGTCGAGCAGGAATCCAGAGCTGGGCAAAATGCTCTGGGACTGGACCGGGAAGGTGCTTGAGGGACATGGATTAAATTGAGCGAGGCGGTGGCGCTGTCTGTATTTCACCTTTCAAGGATGGCCGGCTTCAAACCAGGTGTTATCCATCCAATTGGATTGGGTGGCAGCTGCTCGCATCGGACAAGCAGTCGGGCGTCCGGGCGCTAACTAGGCCGACCTAGCCAAAGCTTAACCCTCTCCTCTCCCCTATCTGCTTGCCACGCTCGCCGTTCTCCAACATAGTTCCCATCCGGGCATGGTCGCATCATCTTCCCTCCCTCCCGCTGGGCCCAGGCTTGCCAGCTCACTGTCGGTCGAGATAAGCAGAGCCCGAGGCAGACCGAGCGAGCACGGAGAAAAATCAATACCAAGGCTCGCGCTAGGTGGGTGCGCCGAATCCGACGAGCGACACAATCTCCCCTCTTTTCTCGTCAATGATTGGCTCGCCTTCCCAAACGCAATGCTTCCGCTATCTTGCGGGACCGAGAACGTAAAATCCCGGTCGCCACGTTTCTAATTTCGGGTTTGCGCCGGCAGCCGAATGGAATGGAATGACCCCCGCGTCCCGTCCGCCCTACCAAAGGTCAGATGGGCAATGATAACGACGAAACGATGCCCTGCTGGGCCCGCGCCAGGGCCCCCCTGGATTGGCCAACGCAGCACGTCAGAGAAGCCTGGACTGGCGTGCCGTGTAGTGGTGGGGGTCTGGTATTGCCTGAGCACACCATCCACACGCTTATTGCAGCATGAATCCCATCATTGCCCCGACCATGGCCTGGCCCGCCTTCAGTGGCTGGCCTGTGCCTTGGCTTCCCATTGTCGAGATGGGCTCGTCCACTTGTTTTTTTTTTTTTTTTTTTTTTTTTTTTTTTTTTTTTNTTTTTTTTTTTTTTTTTTTTTTTTTTTTTTTTTTGTCTGGCTGACAAGTGTCCGCAACACAAGCAGCCTTCTACTTGTTTTCGCTTCTCCCTTGAGCGTCTCGGTCTGTGGACGGGGATTCCTGCTAAACTTCTTGCTATCAACCCTTATCTCGAGCAGCAGGGAGCCCGGTCGTTGTTCTTCTGCGAGCCGGGCAACTAATAATACAGGCACCCACCAGGCATTGTGGCATTGTCTCGGTCCGTCCAGCCAACTACCAACCGAAAATGGATCTGAATCAATATACTGCGTGCTTCCCATCGTCGGGGTCCCCAAAGACAACATGTCGACAGTGTCGTTTGCGCAAGGTTGGCTTGTCCCGGCTGCCCTCTTTGTGACCGCACAGCCGACTGACGCTGTCTCTAGGTCCGCTGCGACGGCCGCCAAGACGGCTGTGGCAACTGCATGCGTCTCAGCTTCACCTGCTCCCTGGCAGCAACGAGCATCGCCGACTTGGACCTGCAGGAGGACTCGACAGAAGAGCTTGTCGTCCAGCTCCGTCCTAAGCGCCGGAGGGGCAGCAGAGCCTGCACTGCCTGCAGGAAAATGAAAGTCCGCTGCTCCGGGACTCTGCCGCATTGCGCCACCTGCGAACGCCGTGGCATAGCCTGCCAGTATCCGACCCTCAAAAGACAAGCTGCCCCGGGGTCTGCGCAGACGATCGGTATTGTTTCTGCGAGGAGACCAAGCGTCCATCTCTCAGCGCCTGCCTCGGCTTTTTCCCCTGATGGAGTCGACGCCAAAGTGCCGGACTCACCTCTCGAGAAGTTCGTTTAGCGTTCCGACCCTCACTTTCTCTTTTGATATGAACTGGCAGTAGCTAACCGTTATTTGCCATCCACTATAGCGACTCTCCTCTTCTGAACCAGCATATTCCCCATCTGGTTGACCGCTTTTTCGCCCGCAGCTATCCTCTCCCTTGCTTTTCGTTCTTGCACCCAGCCTCGACCAAAGAACATGCCAAACAGGGGCGGCTCGACAAGGCTCTCACCTTTGCCATATGTGGCATCACTGCGCTCCACTCGAATCAGGGGCTGCGGACCCGGCGCGAGGACAGCGCCATCTGGGCACGCATGGCGGAGCAACTCATCTGGCAACATCTCGAGGCCCCCTCACTGCCGCGTCTCCAGGGCCTCCTGCTTCTCATCAACTATCTTATGGAGACCGGAAGCTTCCACAAGGCATTCATGTTTTCGTCTCTCGCCTCGCGGGCAGCCATCACCCTCGGCTTGAACCACGAAAGGCCAGAGCTAGACTTTGTCTCACAGGAGACACGAAGGCGAACGATGTGGTCGCTGAGACTGACAGAGCGCTACTTCTCTCTGGGCTTGACGGAGTTCGAGCTTTTCCCTCTCGACAATATCAATATACAACCTCCTAGCTACGAGAGCGCATTCGGTGATTCCCAACTGGCCTCTCCCAGCACTCGGGCCGCGCCGGAGACCGCCGATTTCGGTGCATACAGCCTCTTTGTGAGACTGGAGACGGTTCGGAGAGAAATCATGAGGCTGACGAGGAGAATTACAAACCTAGCCGACGAGCCCCAAAAGCTGGCTAGTCGCACAAAGGAGCTTAGCGGCCAGCTGGCAGATATAGCGTCACAGATGCCGATGCCACCAGCTCTGACTTCCTCTAGGATATCTACACTGCTCCAGAACCCATGGCTTCCTCGTCACATCGCGTTCAATCTTTCATGGCATCAATGCCATTGCGATCTCCACAGGCTGGTCTTGGCCGGCTACTCTCGAGCCGTTCCGGTTCCAGCTCTGGCCCAGCTCGACGAACATCACAAGTCCAATGCCGCGCGCCTTTGTTTGGAACACGCCATGGCAATAACCAAGACGCTATCAGATCTATATCAGCTCAGCGTCTCCCCACCGCTTCTCGAGTATGACACTGCACTCTGCGCGTACCACGCCATCCGTCTCACACTCGACATGTGCGGTTCCCGCCAGCATAATCTCACCGACCACCCGAGCACAGCCCCTGACACTGCCATCAGGCAGGCGGAGCTCGCCTTGGCTGCCCTGAAGCGGCTGTTTCCCTCATCTCCCTTGGTCGGGCCCATTATCGACGATATCGGAAGACTGATGTCCAGTCGGGAATCGTCTCTTCCGTCCTCGTCTCCCACACTTTCCCTTCGTGGGGAAAGCTTCGAGGGCTCCATGGCCAAGGATGCAAAAGTAGTGGAGGAGGAAAAAACCCAGTCCCCCGACGCCAGCGCCAAACTCAAGCACTCCGAGGAGCACGTGTCGTGGGCCGAGCGCACCCGCCAAAAGCTAGCCATTCACAGCCTCCTACGCCAGAATAATGTTTCTGACGATGAGGAGAGTGGCGACGACGGGTTCGAGACGGACGTGGCTGACCGCGCCTCTCGCCCGACTCGCAGCAGTGGGTCGTTCTCGGTCACAGCGCACGCCAGCAGCATCACTCGAAACGTAACGCCAACAGATTATGCGGCTGCGCGGCCCGGATCCCCTCGTTCTCCTATTTCATCTCGGCGAAACACCGCCGAAGCGAATCAGCCCGCCGAACGATATCAAAAACCATTCGGCATCCCTAGCCCGGGCGACGAAGCTCAAACGGGACAGGATGGTAGTTTCAAGTTTGAGATTGATGGCAGCCAACACGATCGCCTCAATGGACCGAACAGGAGGCTTCAGTTCCCCCTTTTCCCATGGTTTGGAGGCACCGAGACGGATAGACTCTTGGTTCTCTGAAAAAAAGGGTATGCGGGAGTACGCGCCGTGGTGTTGGCGTTCTATTCTCTTATACTTTTAAGGGCGCTACCTAAGTTCGTCGGGACCGCGGAAAGACAGCCACGGGAAGAGAGTTCACCCCTACCGACAATGTTTAACCATCCCACTACTCCTGGCATTACAAGCTTGCTCTGATGGATGAACCCGTCGGTATGTCATGGAACTGTCCCTGGGTGAGGACTGAACGTCACCATACGCTCGGGTATACTCGCCTCTCTTAACCACACCACCACCCAGTGCCTTATCCCCTTCCCAGCAAGACATTCAGCCTGCCGGAAGCGATCGGATACGGCGAAATGGTCTCCTGGTGGCCAATCAACAAGGCGAACAAGCCATTTGACCTACTCGGCCTCCCCCGCGAAGTAAGGCAGCAGATAATCCTGAAGGCAGTCCAGGGTGTAGAATTGCGGCCCAAAACGCACGTCACTATACATAGTCTTATGCAGACGTGCAGGGCTCTCCGCGAGGATATTTTGGGACTCATCCCTGGCGGGTACTTCCGGTGCAAATGCTCCCGCAACGATCCCATCTCATGCACGCATCGCCCGGTGCTGAGCGAGATGAGGATCACGGTAACGCCCGCCATGACCAACCACAGGCGGCTCGACATCCGACTCACATCCGTCGCGGGCCTGTCCTGGAGCGTCGACAACACGGGCGACCACAGCCGCTCGTGGATGAAGATTGTGGCCCTCTATCGTCCCATGAAGGTTGTGCTTGAACTCCGAGCCCCTGGCAAGCGCAACAACAACAGCCCCATGGTCTCGTTCTTCGTCCTCCGCGCCAAGCTGTTCGAGGTCTGCCGGTTTCTGTCAAGCCTCGACAACAGCCTCTGCGGCCGCGAGGACCTGGTCGTCCTCTTCCGGGAGCCGCCGCCCACGGCGAGCGAGAACGCCGCCGCCGCCGGGTCACGGGGCGGAGAAGAAGCCTCCTTCTGGACCTATCGCAAATACTGCGAACCCCGCGCGGTCCGGAAGTGGACCGCCGAGCTCATGGGCGGCAGGAGGTTGCTGCTCCCGGACGAGTGCCCTCCCCTCTGGGAGGCCCTGGCCGTGCCCGTGTGCCAGCACGAGGCTTGGATGTTTGCCTCGGTCGAGTTCGACCGCCCGCCCCCGGACCTGCCTCTGTGCCTCGTCATGTGCGGTTCGTTCGCCGACACGGACCGAATCGGGCTGCGGTGGCGGACCCAGCGGCGGATGCGCGTGTACGAGCGGCCCTGGGCGCTCCGCTGCCAGATCTGCCTCCACAGCCGGGTGTGGCCGCTGGCGGCCTTGCAGGCCTGGGCCCGGTCGCTGTTCCCGGCCGTGGTGTGGAGCGCCCAGTCCCTGCTCAGGGCGCTCAACCTGCGGCCTCCTCCCCCGCGGGAAACCTTTGTGCCAGTGCGGTACGTGGAGCCGCTCTGGGTGGACATCTACAGGGAGATTTACGGCCGCGTCCCGCTCCTGGGCGAGTTCGAGGTCTGGGCCGTCGAGCGCACGGCCATCCGGGACCGCGTCGCCCTGTTCGACGTGGTCGTCTCCCGCGCCGTGCTCAAGCGGCTCCGTGCCGTCAAGCCGCACGGCGCCCCCGCGCTAGCCCGCTGGCTGAGGCCCGTGTGCAAGCCCCGGTTCGCGGAGCTGGGGCGGCGCGGCCGCGGCGGTCGTTTGCGCTCCCAGGCGGCTCGCGAGTTTCGGTCTTGTCACGAGGACATGAGGAGGACGCTCTCCGCGCACGTGAAGAGGTGCGGGGTTTGACTGGCCGGGTTTTTGTTGGTCGTTACTGGGTTGTTTTCGATTTTTGTATCTTTTTTTGTTGCTGTGTTTCCCTTTATGTACACGTATACCCATTCTTGCATATCTCAACGATCAGTCTAGTCTCCATCTAGCGTTCGGTTTAGAGCAACGGTCAAACTACTGTTTTGGTCCTTCTTCCTTGCAGATTTCCGGGCATGCCTGTGCCATGACATCACACGCCGTTCGGTGGTGGCATCACGGGCGGCGCTGCCGTCTCGCAACAATTGCTTATATCGCCAAGCTTTTCCCATTGGCAAAGACCATCCAGCCAGTCCAATCGTGGACTTTAAACAAAACCCAGGCACCGAAATGAGGGGTACTGTATGTCTCGCATCCGGCTCGCATTCCCAAGCGTTCGCCGAAAGGGTGACAGGATCGACGATGGGCAGCGAAGATGCAGACCTGCGCCCAATATGTCCAAATGGGCAACTGTCCTAAAAATAGCCCGTCGGTGTGCCCACCACTTTCCCGGGAAAAACACGGATTTTAATTTGCCGACATATTGTGCTCGTGTAGTAGTTCTGGTTCCTGGCTCGGCGTGGGCATCAGCTGCGGCTTTCATGGGTTCGGCTAATACGGGCACTGCAGCGTCGATGGAAGGGGAAGAAAGAGCACGATGGTCACCGGTAGGAATGGGTGGTGGTGGCACTGTCTTTCCGTGATCCCTTTACGGCAGACATTTGCACCTTGGCGTTGTAATGTTTTCAGCTGTGTTGGGGTATAAAAAGGGATGGACATATCCTCAAGATGCGAGCATTCCTCGCCGAGTTGCGGAAGGTTACCTATACCTCGTCTCATCTCGATCACCGGTGTCTATCAAAGTACGTCGGTACCTACTGTCTAGGTGTCGATCATCTCATTGACAGGGCCTGCCTACTGCTGCCCACTAAGAACTCGTTCAACACCATGAAGGGCAGCGCTCTTGCTGGCCTATCGGCCCTTGCCGGCCTGTACAGGGCGGCCGTCACGGCCAGCATCACGGTCCTCCCCGGCGGCGAGCCCAAGCCCTACAAAGGGGCAGCCATGGCGCTGACCAGGGACGAGTACTGGCGCAAGAGCGCCGAGAACGACTTTTACAACGTCACGGCCGACATCATCCTCTCGTCGCACGACCAGGTGGCCTTTGGGTCGTCGAGCGGCCACGTCCCCTCGTCGGACAGCTTCGTGCGAGGGGCCATCGAGGCGTGGGGCCAGCACCTGCACTTTGTGGTGCGGCCGGACGAGGTGTGGTTCACGATCCTGACGCAGATGAACTTCTTCATGAACGCAAACGCCGAATCGGTCCGGGACCTGTTCGTGGCGCACCACCAAGGGCGGGAGCTGGTGTTCGTGCAGGCGTGCTGCACGTGGGCCGACGTGCTGATCCGGTTTCAGGACGAGATCCAGGCGCGCGTCAAGACGCCCTGGCTGCGCGACTGGATCGCGCCCAACTTCAGCACCTCGACGGCCGAGGACGGCATGACGGCCAACGTGCTGATGATGGGCCTCACGCAGGCCTACTTCAAGTTCGAGGGCGACGTCGTCTGCGGCCTGCCGTCGGTCACGCTGCTCGGCGAGCGCGCGGACTGGGAGGCGCTGCTGGCCAAGCTGGACCGCCTGGCCGAGTTCGGCGCGGAGCCGGCGGCGTACGGCGAGCGGCTGCGGCCCATCCTGCGGCGGTTCGTGCGCACGTTCGACCAGCCCGACGCGCCCGAGACGCTCCGGTTCTGGAACAACATGGTGGCGGCCACCGAGTTCGTCGTCTGCGGGGACCCGCCCTACCACGTCTGGGGCTGGATCACCGGGTTCCACTACTGGGACGACAGGGGCCGGCCGGTCGGGCGGAACGTGCGGGACGGGGCGGGCAAGGTGACGCTCGACGGGGTCACGTACCCCCGAGTCGATCCGCGGCGGCTCCCCGTCGGGTACGCCACCGTACCATTCATCATGCACAAGCACGAAGGCATGGAGCGGTTCCCGGCCTCGCTCATGGCGGGGACCCTGGGAAAGGCGGTCAGGGAGGGCCCGCCGGCCGGCTACACCGACGCTCTGCTGCGGACAGGCAAGACGAAGAAGGACTTGACGGTGACGGCGGCGGGGGTGAGTGTCCACAGCACCCTCCAGCCGCTGTCTGGGTGGGCGCTCTATGGGCCGGTGGACTACAACCGCACCATCAACAGGTCTTCCCAGGACGAGCTGGCGGTGGACGTTCTGGCGAGTCTCAAGGCCAATTTTGACGCGGCGCGGTGTGCTGCACGGCCCTGAGCGTATGTAAATAGGCACTATCTTGCTTTTTTTGTTTGTTAGTTGTCGGCCCGCTCGGTGTCACCGGCATGTCGCGCGGTGTGACGTCCAGGATTCTATCTGGAACGAACGAACGGCAGCCGAGCGGTATGGTGGTTGTTGACTCACCAACCCAAAGATGACCCAGGGGATAGTTTTGGTCTCCTTTTCCGTTTGTCAAGAATTCGGGCGACCTGGTGGGGTGAACACACACAAAAAAAGGGGGCTCGATTTTGCGGTCGGAGTTCAGATGGCAGATGGCAGGTGGCAGGGCACCCCACCCACATAAAAAATGAGACGCTCGCCAGCAGTCTTACATCTGTCTCCTCCTAAAAGTGCATAACGCAACAATTTCAATTAACAATATCTTAAACAAAACAACATATCTTACGAAAAAGAAATACTCATTTAAATCCCAATTAAGACTTTTCTAATTACATCTTTTTTGTTTTATTTGGACGTCGTTATCTTGCGTTGGCTGCAATTTGCATTAGTGAAGCGAACAATTAAGCGTCTCATTTTTTATGTGGTTGGGGTGCAGGGACAACGACGCGCATGAAATGGGAAGATGATTCAATGGATCCCCGCCCAATATGTCTCCTGTGGTTTCCCAGTTTGGTGCGCTTCCCGGACCCACCAAGGCCCCGCGGATTCGGGGCTCGTATTCTCTCCAGCATGATGTCAGTCCAGCCCGCTAGGGACATTTACGAGGCGGCAGATGGCCACTGCGGGGACGATCGGCACGCACCTAGTGTCAACATGTGCCAATGCGTGTTGCCCAGGACAGCAGTCTGGGTTCCTCCCCATAAACAACGAAGTTCAATAAGGTAGGAAACTTTTCTAGAATAGATAGGAAAGTTATAATCTTGATCTGCGAAGCTCCTTTTTTTTTTTTTTTTTTTTTTTCCCTTTGTTTCTTAGTAATATCTGCCCTCTTGCCTAAGTTATGGTCGACCGAATTGGTCAGGTTGTGCACTGTTGAAGTGAATTACAGGGTCTAATTCCTGTTTTGTAGTCCCGGCGTTCTTTGGGCAACGTATGCCGTGACCATGACAATGGGCTTCTCCACCTCGGCTGCAGGGAGTACCGGCGCCCCTGTGTTATGATGTCCTGAAAGGGGTCTTGAAGTTCGTCTTGAGTCTCCGTCAGTATAAAGGGCTGAGGACATGTCGAGTCCAAACATCTGTTCTGTTCCCTTTCCCCTCATCCACCAGCCTCTCATCTCAACCTTCTCCTGGCTAAAGGAACAAACTCACCACTTAATAACACTCTTAATCCAACTCAACCTATACACTCTTTCCGGACCCTTTTAGTGGTATACTCTCGTTTTTCCAAACCAAAACCAAAACAACCGCCAAAATGCGCTTCTCTGCCATCTCCGCCTCCGCCATCCTGGCCACCGTCGCCTCGGCCGCCGCCGTCGAGCCGGCCCCGCAGCCCATCACGTCCCAGACCGTCTTCGAGCTGCTCTCGCTGCGCTCCGCCAGCGACGTGCACTTCCGCTGGGTCAACGCCGTCGACGGCGGCCTGTGGCTCCACCGCGAGGCCGAGACGGGCGCCGGCTGCGACAAGCCCACCGACGGAAACGCCCAGTTCCGCCTCACCGACGGCGAACTGTGGCTGTACAGCACCGACTTCCCCGGGCAGCAGATGTGGTCCGACCGTTCCGGCATGGGCCAGGGCGTCACCGGCTACACCACCGGCGTCCAGCCCCTCCCCTCGCGGTACGCTCAGCGCGGCCCCTGGGTCGTCGACGGCAACAACACCCTCACCATGGAGTCCAGCAGCGGCTTCTACGCCTGCCCCGAGGGCAAGTTCTACCGCCTCTGGGTCGACTCCGGCGTCGCCAACCCCGGCCAGAGCAAGGACTGCCTCTTCGTCAGCCTCCGCGCCGTCCCCGTCACCCAGCCCAACAGCTGCCTGTACAGCACCCCCCAGCCTCCCTCTGCCTAAGCGGTGGACGTTATACCCGATCTTGAAACGTTACTATGTCAAGAATGGATGTTTCGGGCGGATAAAAAACTACTACACATGTACCAGTCATTTGAGTTAACGATGATGGATAATGGTTACCTAGACATATAGACAATGCACAAGCTGACGGTTTGCATACCAACTGAACTGAATTGCTCACAATGTGACTTGCGTCTGATGAAAGCGACTTTTGACTCCGGCGCCCCGCGTCCTGTGAGGCTAGCCCATGTATAGGTAATTACCACTTTCGATGAACTGATTTCAGATGAACTGACTTCAGGTGATCTTAGGACCCTGGGACGCGGGGACACACAGCACAAGGGCAGAACCACAAGCGCCTGCAGGCACAAAGTTGCAACAGTCATATGAGCGGAACGATCAGACGGAGTATAATAAATAGAACAGTACGACAAAAGCGACCTTGTCTAGCCCTCCTCAGCGTCCATATCGTCATGGCGCCTCTTGGTGGCCGAGCCACGCTTGCGACCCTTGAGCACTGCGCCTTTCTTGCCTCGGTCTTCGTGAAGCTCTTTCATCTTGTTTCGCGCCACGCGCTGCGCCTCCTCGACCCGCTCCTTGAAGACCATGACCTCCTCCCTATCCGGCTGATACGTCGGCAGCTTCCGCCCGTCCAGCGCGGCCTTCTCTATCCGCATCCATAGCTCGACGTCGTACTGCGTAACCATCGAAATGGCTCGGCCCGAGCGGCCGGCCCGGGCTGTCCGACCAACGCGGTGGATGTATGTCATGCTGTCTCCAGGGAGGTCGTAACTGGGTCGCGATGTGGCTTTGTTAGTTTACTGAGCGAAGCATATCAACCATGCATGCAATGATCCGCGGGGGCCTTTGAACACTGCTAGAGGGATTAGGTTAGGCTGAGTTCTTCTCACTTTATCACAAGCTAAAATGGTCAAAAATTGGTTAGCGAGTCCAAGCTCATAAATCACAAAGAAGAGGTGGATCGAAACCGAATGTGAGATACTTACATCGACCTCCGGAATATCTAAACCGCGGGCAGCAACGTCGGTCGCAACGAGAATATCGCGTGACCTGGCCTTGAATTTATTCAGCGCCCCTAGACGCATCGACTGCGATAGCTGACCGTGCAAGGGAATGGCGCCAAAAGACAGCGTGCGCAGCAGGATGGATAATCTCTGTGCCTCGTTGACGGTGCGGGTAAAGATGATGATGGTTTGGCCGGCAAACTCATTGACCAGATAGATGAGGTAGACGTCCTTGTGCGTGTGTGGTATGATCAAGGGGTTCTGCAGAAGCGTTGCGACTGTCTTTTCGCGCTTTGAGCTCACACTGACCCTGAGCGGATCCCGTAAGCTGGCACGCTGCAGGCTCTCAACCTTGGAGCTCATGGTGGCCGAGAAGAGATACGTGCGGCGCTCGCGAGGCAAAAACTTGAGAATGTCGTCAATGGTGTCGCGGAAGTCGAGGTCGAGCAGACGGTCCGCCTCGTCCATGACGAGATACTTGAGCGAGCGCAAGCTGAACCCCTTGGTCTTTTCCAGGTGGTCGAGCAAACGACCAGGAGTCGCGACAACGACGTGTGGCTTCTTCGCGAGGGCGATTTTTTGTTGGATCTGGTCGGGACCGCCAATGACGACCGCACACCGCAGTGAGATCAGCGAGCCTAGCGCCTCGAAGGCCTGGCCGATCTGTGCTGCCAACTCTCGCGTCGGCGCCAGGACGAGACCGAAGAGAGGCTGTGGCTTGTCGAGCAGAGACTGCAGGATGGGTAGGGCAAAGGCCGCGGTCTTTCCGGAGCCTGTCTCGGCGATTCCGATCACATCACGGCCTTGCAACGCGAGCGGGATGGCCTGAGTTTGGATCGGAGTCGGTTGCTTGTAGCCGAGGGCCTCGCAAGCTTCGCAGAGAGGATCGACGATGCCCTACAAGAAGGGTCAGTAGGCTGTCAAGAGAGCGTCTGAGGTGTATGTGGCAGGGAGCTCACAAGGTCCTTGAACGTCTTGGCCGGCGCCTCAGCGGTGGTCGAGGGCGGCACTGCTGCGGCGTCCACCACGGTTGCTGAATCGTCGGTCTGCGGTGACTGTTCCTGTCTTCCCTCCTGGCCGCCCCCTTCTTTGAGCTTGGGCGCTTTGGCCTTGTCATGCGACAGTTTTATCCTTTTTGACGACATTATGCGAGCGCTGCCTTATTAATGGTTGACGGGTCTCTCTTTAGCCAGGCAGCCAGTACGTGGCTGGCGGACAGTTCGAGCGCAGGAAAGACTGTAAGGCTCCTTGGCGGCGGTTTACGCTGCTGGTGGGGTCCGGGGAAGCTGTGATTCCTGTCCAGCAAAAAAAAAAAAAAATCTTATCGAGACCCCTGGGAGGGCCCGTGCGTCTTATCGGGCACCGCGAATTGGCCCCGCCAGCGGCCAAATTTTTTAATTTTTTTTCCTGCAACAGCTCCAAACGGCGACAAAGAAAGGCTCGGCTGAGGAACTGACATACCCGAAGACCTTTCGATTCGCAGCCTGCCCAACATGGCGCGACGACGGTCAAAGAGAAGGACGCATGTCACTGCTCCCAACCCGAACCAGGCCAAGGGGCCAATCAACACTGGCAATGCCTCGATTCGCAACCCCAAGAGCATGGTCATCCGCATCGGCGCAGGCGAGGTTGGCTCCAGCGTCAGCCAGCTGGCCGTCGACGTTCGCCGCGTCATGGAGCCCGGAACCGCCAGCCGACTGAAGGAGCGCCGCGCGAACCGCCTAAAAGACTACCTGGTCATGTGCGGCCCACTCGGCGTCACACACCTCCTGCTCTTCTCGCGCTCCGAGTCCGGCAACGTGAACCTCAGGGTCGCCCTCGCACCACGCGGACCAACTTTGCACTTCCGTGTCGAGAAGTATTCTCTTGCAAAGGACGTGCAGAGGTCGCAGCGGCGGCCCAAGGGCGCCGGCAAAGAGTTTATCACGCCACCATTGGTATGTGCCTCCGGGGACACCCAGCCCCTTGTGGCCGCGCACTGGCTGCGCCTGTTGTTAGGCTGTCCTTCTAACGGCCTTTGTAGCTAGTCATGAACAACTTCTCCAGCCCGGCCGCGGATGCGCAATCCAAGGCCCCCAAACACCTCGAGTCCCTGACCACGACAGTGTTTCAGTCGCTTTTTGCGCCGATAAATCCGCAGACCACGCCGCTCAAGTCCATACGAAGAGTCCTCCTTCTCAACCGGGAGCAGTCGAAGGAGGAGGATGGCAGCTTTATACTCAACTTCAGGCACTATGCCATCACTACCAAAGCCGCGGGGATCTCGAAGCCGCTGAAGAGGCTGAGCGCAGCAGAGAAGCTTCTCAGCAGCAAAAAGAGCAAAAAGGGCGGCCTGCCGAACCTCGGCAAACTACAAGACATTGCCGACTTCATGATTGGCGGAGAGGACGGTTCTGGGTACATGACGGATGGAACCAGTGGCAGCGAGGCCGAGACGGACGCCGAGGTTGAGATCTTGGAATCGGCGCCTCGCAAGGTTCTCAGCGCCAAGGCTCGTGCTGCGGCACGGGGGGCAGACGAGGCTGACGGGGACCACACCGAAGGGGTGGCAGAAAACGACAACGTCGAAAGGCGCGCCGTCAAGCTCGTCGAGCTGGGTCCGCGCATGAGACTGCGCCTACTCAAGGTTGAGGAGGGCGTCTGCGCCGGCAAGGTCATGTGGCACGAGTACATTCACAAATCCAAGGAGGAACTCAAGGCCATGGAAAAGAGGTGGGAGCAGAAGAGGCAGGAGAAGGCAGCAAGGCAAAAGGAACAGAAGGCCAATGTCGAGCGCAAGAAGAAAGAAAAGGAAGAACAGCGGAAAAAGACGGGCAGGGGCTCCGGCAATAAGAAGGGCCAGGACGAGATGGATGTGGACGACTCTGATGAAGACGACTACGACGACGAGTTTGACAGCGAGGGTCTCGAGGGCGATGCGGAGACGCAAGTGAATGAAAGGATGGAGGAAGATGGGGAATGGGAAGACGAGGAGGAGGAGATTGCGGGTGGTTGAGCTAGTTAGTCTTCACCATGCCCCTGAGAGCCTCCATGTATCTAAAGTGACATCTTGTTGTTCTTGCAGTGTTGCGGCTTTCATATTTGAGGTGTCTCATAAGTTAAGGTTCCTCTGGGTTGCAATGCAGTGCACGATACTTGGCTGCCACGCCCGTTGGTCAGCCGCCACTTTGGCTAAATCCCACTGTTTCTTGCGCACCGATTGCTGCGCCGTTCGCGAAGCACAAGAGGCTGTCCCAAAGGGCGCTCGGTTTCAGGCTAGCCTCGAAGCTGCCGGATTGGTAACGACAAGCGGGCTACGAAAGCCTTCCAGAGAAGCGCCGAGGAGGGCGCGCTCAACACGGACGCCGTCATCCTCCCCGCCGGAGGGCTTGGCATGAACAAGGCCATGGTCGGGTCGCACTCTCCCCTCCTCGCCGACGGGCTCCACTTCCTCGTCACAACCGACGACGACGGCGCCGGGATCAGGCTCGGGGTGGCGGCTGGCGGCTTGACAGGTCGGTGGCGGCGTGGGCGATTTCTGTACCCGCCCGACGCGATCCTGCACGGCGTAATGGTCGGCCCGGGCGGCACCAGGCTCGCGGCCGAGGACCTTTACCCCGCGGCCTTTACCGACCACATGGTGCGGCAGCACGACGGCCGGGGCTTCCTCGTGCTTGACTCGGACCAGTGGGCGCGCGCGAGCGCGACGGCCCAGATCGGCGAGCAGACGCAGTTTCATACGAGGCTCATCGCGCTGTACGTGAACGGATGGCTAAGGAAAAAGGCCGACAGCCTCGAGATGCTGGTGGGCAGGGTCGGCATCGATGCTGGCGCCCTGAAAGATACGGTGGCAGCCTACAATAACGCCATAGCCGCCGGCCAGCCGGACCCGGTCGGCAAGACGGACGCGTACCGGTCTCCCATTGCGAGGCCCCCATTTTACATCATTGGCATCTCTCTTGCGCTGTCTGGCGTCTACATGTCCACTGGCCTTCCGCTCTGTGGGCTGCGCGTCGGGGGTGGCACGAGGCTGAGCAGGCGGCGACAGCGGTCGGGCCGTGGTGCCTGGCCTCTACGCGGCTGGCCGGAAATGTTGTCAGGCACTGCTTTAACAGTTATGTGAGTGGACTGTCGCTGGCGGACTGCGTGTTTTCCGGGAGGAGGGCCACACAGAGCGTTTTGGATAATAAGTGATGCGCAAATTTGAATAGTGGTAAGGGCCTCATACATGGAAGCTGGATGCCAGTCGATTTTGACAATGAACCTGAATATTTACGAGACTAACCATTTGTTGCCTTGCTAACCAACAAAGGCAGATTGCGTATATACTATGTCTGCTTTCTCGGACAGGAAAAGGAGGAAGACAAAGAAAACAAATTATAATGTCCAAGAACGACGTCGGAAAATCCATATTGACGACAGCCACATTCAAGCCGCCACGCATTCCTTGATGGCCTTGCCCGCCGCCAATTCCGCCAGCATATCATCAGAAGCCTTCTGGCTGATGCTGAAAACGGACACGACGGGGAAGACGCCCGGGATGCGGGCGAAGGAGCTGGCGTCGACGACGCGCAGGCCCGCGACGCCGCGCACGCGGAACTTGGAGTCCAGCACGGCCATGGGGTCGTCGTCGGCGCCGATCTTGTTGGTGCTGGTGGGGTGGTGGCCAAAGGTCTGCTTGTGGAGCCACTCCTCGTCCTCCTTTCCGCAGTAGCCCTGCGCGTCCGGGCCGGCCTTGCAGGGCGGCTCCAGCGGCGTTATGCCGACGCGCTTGTACACGGTCCTGATCCAGGCGATGGTGTCCTTCATGGCCGCCATGTCGAGCTCCGAGCCGGCCGCGTAGTGGTTGAAGACGATTTCCGGGGGGTCTTGAGGGTCTGCCGTCCGCAGCTTGACCCAGCCCTTGTTGTTGACGGAGCTGCCCTTCACCATGCTGACGCCGTAGACGCCCTGGGGCTCGGCGGGGAGCTGGCCGACCCTGTTGTCGGACGGCCAGAAGCCGCGGAAGAGGAAGCCGGGCCCGCCCATGAGGAACATGTCGCGCTCGTTGTTGTGGGCCGGGTGCTTGGACCTCACCATGGCCACGCCCGCGATCCCCGAGCCGGCGTTGCCCTGGCCGACGATGGGCATCTCCTGGTTGTCCATCAGGTTCTGGCCCACGCCCGGCAGGTGCTTGACCACGGTGATGTTGAGCGACTCGAGGTGGGCGCGGTCGCCGACGCCGCTGAGCATCAGCAGCTGCGGCGAGTTGAAGGCGCCGCCCGACACGATGACCTCGCGCCGCGCCAGCACCGTCTTCTTGGTGCCCTTGCTCGCCGCCGTGTTGCGCACGTCGGCCCGGTACACGGACGCGCCCTCGAGGTACTCGACGCCCGTGGCGCGCGGCTGCCCGTTGGCGCCGCTGCAGGTGGACGACGACGACGTGTCGAACAGGACCTTTGTGGCGAGCGACCGCAGCGACACGACCAGCTTGGTGCCCGCCCGGCGCGACTCGGCCTGGATGTAGTCGCGCGAGCTGTAGCGGCCGCCGTTGGAGTACTGGTGGTTGACGAGCCCGTAGATGCTCTGCTCCTGGTCGCGGGTGGGCGAGACGGCGTTGGGGTCGCGCACCAGCAGGCTGCTCATGGGCGACGTCAGGTTGAGGTCGCGCGCGTACATGTCCATGATGCGGTTGCCGACCAGGGGCACGCCGTTGCGCGACTGCATCATGGTGCCCATCTGCGTCTGGAACCAGCCGTCGAAGCCGTGACCCGGCGTGCCCTTGGGCATGTAGTTGTTCTTCTCGATGCGCTCAAAAATCTTGCGCATGTTCGCCGCCTTCCAGCTCTCGTCGCCCGTCACCTCGTAGTGGTAGTTCCAGTCGCTGTCGCTCGGGAACCACGCGCACATGGCGTTGATCATGGACGACCCTCCCAGGGTGGCGCCTCGCGGGTAGTAGACGCCCAGGAGCTTGGATCCGGCGGGGGCTCCCGTCCTCCCGACCCAGTACTTGCCCTGGGGCGTCTTCCACGTCAGGTGGCTGTACTCGTTGTTCCGCGGGTCGCCGTCCGGGTAGTGCTTGACGAAGAAGTCCCACGCCACCGATGGCGAGTACGACATGCCGCCGCTGGGGTTCGGGCTGGTGTCGCCCGCCTCGAGAAGGAAGACAGAGTACCCAGCCTTGGCCAGGTTCGCGGCCAGGACGCCGCCTCCTGGCCCGCTGCCGACCACCACATAATCGTACGTGTCCGCAGCAGCAGCGCTAGCCGTTGGAGCCCCCGAGATAGGGGTGGCAGCCAGTAACCCAAGCGAAAGGGTACTCAGCAGGCCTTTTAGCGAGCCTCTTTTACCACTGCTTCCCAACATGGTGGTGGCTTGTGTCTTGCAACTTTCCCTTGGGCGGCTCGGTTGACTGGGCTGGGTCGGAATGCGAGAGGCTGAGCCGCGTGTGTATGAATATCGAGATGGAAGTCCGGTCTCCGTTATTCTTATATGTACGTCCAGAGACACAACCCCGCCACCAAAGGCACGAAGGCCGTATGGTATTGTATCACCAAACCGGACGCAGATGCCAAGGCGCGGTATGCCTCTTGGAAGAGGGGAACGTTGCGCTGACTGCACATTGACTAACTCCCACCCTACATCACAGTCCCGGCGGGACTAAGGAAATACCCATACGATCCGAGGGGATCGGAGGGTCGGCATTTCAGTGTGCCACCGACTCCTCATCGCATCGGCGGTATTGTCCTCTCCGCCGTGGGCCCGGCCAGATAAGTAATATCCACGTCTTTTATATTACCTTCCGTAAACTGCCTGGTCGATCGGCGGAGGCCCTCGCCATTGGCACCAATCTTTCCCTCTGCCACGCGCGCCACGGCAGTTTTTACGAGCGTAACCCCTCCAAGCCTCGCCTCTCCGATTTGTTCCTCTGGTCCATGTAAGCGCCAAGTCGGCTATTATGCTTGCCGCAAAATGCCATTCATATCCCTGGTCCCGCAGCTGGCTCCATCCGATCTTAACACTCTTTGTGATCGAACCCACATCCCTGCATACACGTTTTTTTTTTCCTCTTACACGTGATCCATTGCAATAAAAACCCCTTACGGGGTCTGCCATGAAATAAAATGGAAATAGTGGATACGGGTTTCAAAGCCCATATTGGTACCCAAAACGTCTTTTTTTTTTTTTTTTTTTTTTTTTTTTTTGCGAGAGTCGCATAAAACGATCAAGGTACTTTATAGCATGCTAAGGAAGGGAGTGAGGTCGAGGTAGCAGCTAAGAAAACCAGAAAACTGGAAAACGATCGGGGACCAGGCAGGCGGGCATGATCCGGCGGATGGGTAAAACGAACAGAGTAGCAACGCAACGAGCAAGGTACAAAACCTAAACCTAAACCTAAGTGAACGGCGAAGAAAACAAAAGGCAGTAAGGAACCGGCGTCGTGGCAATGCTAATTTGTGGTCCCGGAGGGGAGGACGACGGCTAGCTTATCGGGATGGAAGTGATGCACACACGAAAGCACGTGCTAATCGGTAGCCCGAAACAAGAGAAGGAAAGAAAACAAGGATAAAGGAACTCGACCAGTAGGAGGGAAGAAATGGAAATGCGGCCAAAGACTCGATACGACTTCGAATACAAACGAAAAGCAGCGCTACGCCTGGATGCCATGGATGTCCTTTTCATGCTTGCGGAGGTTGTCCTTGCGGGTAAAGACGCGCTTGCAGAGGTCGCAGGGAAATCCCCCCTGCGGCAGGTTCGGCTGCCTGGCGGCCCAGGCCGGGTGGTATGCGCGGACGTGGCGAATCATGTCCCTCTGCTCCGCCGTGCGCCACCCGTTGCAGAGTGGGCTGAGCGGACAGATGACGGGCTTTAGGTGGGTTCGCATGTGCTTCCTGGATGTTTCCGCTCTTTGGTTAGGTAGGTTTCGGGTATGTGTGTGTGTGTGTGTGTGTGTGTGTGTGTGTGTGTGTGTATATATGAATACGGCAGTTTTCCTATATGCCACTTTGCCTTGCAAAAGTCGAGGGCTGCTTCGGGAAGGTCGAGGAATACATATGCTGCGAACGTATACTCACTTAAAGTCGCGAAGGGTATCGTAGGATCCGGACTGGCAATCGGAATCGCCGCAGTCATACAGTCTATCTTCATTCTTGTGGGATTTGAAGCTGGGAAGGGGCTCCTCGTCAAATTTACCCTCGTAAACCGGATCGGCCATGCTTGCGCTGGTGGCGGAATCGTGGACGCCGGAGGAAGGGGCTGCTGGATCGGTGGCAGGGGTGAAGTGTTGGGTATGGCCGTACGCTTCGTGAGCAGCAGCAGTGGCGCCATATATATCCTGCGCCGGTGCCGCAGAGTACGACAGCGGCTGATGCCCAGTGAGGCCGTAAAGGCCTGGGTCCAGGGCTGGGATTGTGGGTGCCTGTTGACCACTGCTCTAAAAAGCAAGGTCGGCAACCGGGTCGTGCTGCTGCTGCTGCTGCTGCTGGGCATGATCCATTGGCATGGCGGTAACGGGATCCATCGGCCATGTGGAAGGTGCTGTGGTGGTCCCTGAGAAGCCAGTGTCACCTCCGTAGGCCGGCGTCTGGCCTTGGGCATAAGCGTAGTGGAAGTTTTGCTCCTGGTACCCCTGATAGTATCCCCCAGGGTCGTTCTCGTCGGCCCACTCGTCGCTCTGCTGCTGCGCGTCATGGCTGGCGCCACGGCGGTGACGGCTGGGGTGTGACATGGTCGAGAAGGAGGGTGGTGTTGAGGCGATTACAAGTGGAGACGGCGTATAGCTGGATGATCTGGAGGCGTCTGCTTGGAGGTGACGGACGGGAAGGGTTGGGAATAGACGTATAAGTGTTGATCGCACGAGGCAGGAGCGGATATGCTGACTTGCAACTATCAGGCTGGGCAAAACAGCAAACACTTGGAGATGGCCAGGGCTTTGTCAAATGTTGTGCCTTGAGAGCAGGAACATCACCACCCCTCCCACGACGGAGACCTCCAACGACGCCTTTTATGCCTGCCCAAGCGGAGGAAGTCCTGAGGGCCTCACTGATCTCTATGACAGCGGCCAAAGTAGACAAAACAGGCCGCCTGCTGCGGGCGGCGGCTGCTGCTGCATGGGAGTTTGCCGCAGGTCCGCACGTCTGCCTTGGGAAGCCGGTGGGCCTCCGCGTGCGCGTATGGGTTTTAGACAGAAGCTTCTGGCGAAGGGGCTTGTACACTGCGCTGCCAGGGCGCGTCGCCGTCACGGGTCGGGTGAAGCCAAGTCGACACAGTCTCAAGCTCAGGGGTACGCACTGTACAAGTCCGTGGGGCCGACCCTCGAATCCGCGGAGGATGGCGTCAAAACGCTAAACAAATTGCACTGTGTGCGGTCGCGAGAAGGGCCAGCGACGATTGGGCGTGGGCGTGGCACGCAGACGGGCCGGATGGTATGGAGTTGGTGGGCTGCTCGGACACACAAGGCCTCATTTTTCGAGGCCCCGGGTCTCTCGAGCTCTGCCAGCAAGTCGTGGGCAGGCTGAGGGCCGGAAACCTTGATCAACTCGTGTCTGCCCAGCCAAGGTTGACTGCAGCCAACATCTGCGGCAGGCCCACCAGATGCAGGCGGCCGCCCCGCGCAGCCATCCATTCATTGGAGAGAACTTGGAGGCCTTCCCGCAGACGCGCACCCGCGCGTTTCCGCTTGTGTGGCTCGAATGAGGACGTGGTTCTGAGGCCGGACGGGGCCTCAACAGCCCGGCTGGCTGCGCAAAGACAATGCGCCTCCCGACGCCCGACTACCTCTATGTTCGACTTGTTGACCGAGTCTACAAAAAAAACACTAGATGGCCGCCCTTTTTTCCTCTCATCTCGACATTCCACAAGGCGCCGCCCCGAACCCAACTGCCCTCCAAGCAGAGTTTCCCGTTGTTACCATTGTCCATATCAATTGATCAGTCGGGACTAGTTCCCTTCTCCTCAGATATTTACCCCCTAGATTTTCCCTGACATCCCCACGCCTATCACACTGCGCTGCCCCTACCACTCCCACTAGCAATGCCTGCTTCCAAGGCCAAAAAGCCACCCAAGGCCGCTGCCGGCCCCTCCAGTCCAGGCCGAATGGCGACGTCGCCCGCTCCTCTGGGCAAAGGGCCCAGATTCGACCAGTACGGGAGGCTGATGCATCGCTTCTTCGAGCCCCTGATTCTGCTCCATACCCTTGGCAAAACTAGAGGCGTACACAGCCCAGCCTCTGTCGAAGAAGGTTCAATCGAGTTTACACGCAAGACCTTCCTTGATGATTTGTCGTATATATGCGACTTTGAGAAGGGAGGTCAGACGACCGCCGCCGTCGCCATTGAAGCCGATTCAAATCGTTATGTCTTCTGGTTCGCTCTCAACAAGAGCTCTTCCAAGATCAAGACCTTTCTCGAATCAACCCTTGATATCATCAGCGGGAGCATCCGGGCTACCAACGCTCAAGGCCAAGGGGTGGTGAGGAACGAGTTTGTCGCGAAGCTAACACGGCACTGCTTCGAGCACGCAAGAACCAGAGTCAAGGAGGAAGTCAGGCTGCTTCGTGGATATATAAAGGGTTGCAGGAGCTTCCTTGCTCAAGAGCCCGGCAAGTTCTACCCTGATCACCACGTCCTGATTGTTAGGCCCGTGGCCCCCAAAGAACCGCCCATGCTAATGTTGTGAGAAAAACACTAGATGCCGAGCTGGCCAGCTGGCTCAGCCGATTCCAAGAGGGTGATGACAGTGAAGTCTGCTCATTGGCCTTTGAGCGCCGACAGTCTGAGAAGATGGCCGACATCAGGAACAGGGGCCGGCAGAGCCGTTTCAGCTCCGGGGCCGTGTTGGACATGAAGTTCAACAACAATCCCTTTGCTGCGGTGCACCACTTCATCGGGAGAATCGCCCATCACGTGCGCGCGCCGAAGCGGCTGGTGGAAAACGCTCAGTGCTTCGAGCAGGTGTTGGACAGCAACTACGTTGTCTGCCGGGTTCCCATCCTTAAGCGGGTGCCTCCTCCACAACCAGACGGTATGACGAATCTTCCTTCGATTCTGAACCGAATGGGAGTGAAGGACGAGGAAACCACCGAGGCGCTGATGGAGCTCGACAGGATGCATGGCATCCAGGAGCGCGTGCTGATGGAGTACCAAAACTCCAACTTCGAGCCCACAGTGCACGCCGAGATCCACATCCATGAACATTTCTTCAACGCGCCCGGCGGACAGAAGAACTTCGCTTTTGACTTGCCGGTGATCGGCTGCAGCAAGCCGGCCTGCTACTGCTGCAAGCTTTACATCAAACACCATCCCGCTCGCTGTGTCGAACCCGAGTCGCATGAGAACGTGTGGCTCAAGTGGAGCCCGCCGGCACTCCCCCGGGGTCATCTCGATGCTGGATTCGTGGGACAGCGCGCAGTCCTGCAGAAAATGATTGAGGAAATCCGCCGGTCAGCGGTGGAGCAGATCCAGGCGCGGCGCGGCCCAGGAAACAGTCACCCCGACTCCACCACGGGCATCACAAAGCTCACCCGGCCGAACCTTGCTCGAGCTCGTGGTGTCGGGCCAGGCCTCGCTGCTCTGAGCATCCGTAGGTCGCCGTTCGCCGTCCATGGCGGCACTCCCATTACACTTTAAAGGCTCCGCTTAGCTAACCTCTCCCCTGCTGTTCCCATTTCTAGAAGAAAGCCCGGTCGAGTATCAGCACTGGGACGGAGGAAGCGAATATGGCGAGGACGGGGACACCGTGCACAACCCGTCTCGGCCTGGCTCTTCCGCCGGATCCGAATCGTCCGAGATCCCAAGCCGGAGCAGCCTGGACTTTTCCCCCAGCCCCGCAAGCCACAGCCCAAGCGCCGAAGTGGAAGAGTCTTATGCCGACTCGGATGACGATGACGGGGGCGGCGTTCTTCTCTTTAAGCCACGGCAGCAGAATTGGCCTCGTGTTTGAGGGATTTTCCACCCTCGTGGCTTGGGAATCTTCATGTGAACTTGTTTTGCTTTTCTTTATAGTGTTGAGGGATCTACATTTGGATGAAATAACACTGTTGACGAAAAAGTCGTGACGACCAACCAGAGTTTTATAGGAGGCAGAGAAGTTGCAAATCACTACTGATAGCACTTGCCAAGCCAAATCCTCCTCGCAATGAAAGAGCAGATACCAGACGATGTGATGTAACTAAGCAAGCACAACACCAAACACCCTGAAGACCGATAGCCCAGGCCAGCAGGTTCAGGTGTACCGAGATAATCCGTTACTCCACGGGAAATCAGATTATAAAATAAAAAACCGATCCAGCTAATTATAATCCCACCAGGATCATGGTGCAAAGTCGCTGCTCACGCAAGTCCGCATGCCCCTATCCTCGGGCGCATCCAGCTTGGCGGGCGGAGGAACCCTCACGACATCATCCTCCACCATTGTCAGTTCCGGGTCGGTGACAGAAAGCGGCTTGGGTTGCCGCTCATACCGGACGCTAATGTGCGTCTTACAGACAATGGTCTTCGTCCCGTCCAGCGAGGGCTTGCTCTCGCCGACGACCGGAACAGCAGCAGCAGCAGCAGCAGCCTTTCCTCCCGGGCCGGCCAGGTTCGAATCTCCAGCTTCGTTGACTAGAGTGATAGTAGTCCCGGCCTCTCGCGTGGAAACGCCGTCGCCGTTGTCGCCGTCGTCATCAGCCATGCCCACCAGCTTCTCTGATCTGCAGCAGGTCCCGACGGTGCCGAAACGGCGGGTCCCTCCCGCCCCGAGCGAGAGCTGGGACGACGAAGGAGCGTCGCTGAACCGCCGGCGCGAGCGACTGGCGCGCCCGGCCTCGATCGCGTGCTGGATCGGGGACCAAGCGCTGAGGCTGGTCAAGGTGTAGCGGTCGCCGACGCAGGCCAGCCGGGTGGCGGCCGTCGAGGAGCCGCCGCCGCCACCGCCGCCTGGGAACCAGGTGCGGGCTAAACCTCTGAGGGCGGGGACGCAGGCGCACATGATGGCCAGGGCGGTCTCGAGGTTGGACACGACGAAGGCGATGTTGTAGCTCGAGTCTGGATTTCTGAGTCGGCGCTGGACCTCGAACAGGTTTTCGGAGAAGAGGCGGTAGAAGTAGTAAAGCCTGACCGCGCTGACGATGGTCACTCTGAAGTTGCTGTCAGAAAGCACTGCTATCTTTTAAACCTTTTTTTTTTTTTTTTTTTTTTTTTTGCACAACAAAACTTACAGCGAACCGAAGCAGAAAACAGCCAGAACAGCAATCTTCAGCTTTCGAGCCATTTGCAAATCGAGGAAAACCCAGAACGGCAGGGCCAGGACCAGAACGTCGGTCAAGATGGAGATGGCGGCGGCCGATATGTAGAAACGGCCGATGGACGGGATGCAGCTCCCTTTTACGCGGGGATCCCAGTACCGCCGGACGGGCAGGCATTGGAGCATGGCCGTCAAGGTGGTGGCGACCATGGCGGCCAGGTTGAGGGCGTTCACGGCGTGGATGGCGTGCTTCGTGCCGCGCTTCTGGCGGCCCAGCTTCAGGAGGAAGAGCAGCATCGAGGTCTTGACCAGGGGCAGGATGGGGTGGTAAAAAACCTGGGCTAGGTAGTCCCAGCGCCGTGCCTCGGCGTAGTCAATCGGTGGGATGTCCCGGACGTGGACGCCGATGTAGGCCGTTTTGGCGACTGAGGTTCGGGTCAGCAAGCTTGCTATTATTTCATCTTTTCTTCAACATAAGACGCACACATGTAACTCGCCACAGTCATCGGAACCATTGTCACCTGTTGAGGCGTACCGTTCGTTAGCCGAGCTGAGCTGACGTCAGGAGCAACAGAGCCGGGAAAGAGGAACAGACACCCACCATGGATGCGCAGATAAACATGTCGTCTGTCAAAGCCAGCGGCAGAAACCGCGAATCTGTTAGCGGGATCGGTGCATCCTTTTGCGAAGCACACTCATGTTGGGTACACACCCAGCCACAACTGCCTCGCCCTTGCACGGCTATAAACCCTGAGGCAGACAAAGATGAACGCAAGCGCCGGGAGGATCACCATGATGGCCTTTGCGAACTGCTGCAGTCGAGTGGTCGGGTTCGGGTTTCCGCTCCAGGCGACAAACCCGGACAATCGTGCCATGTCGGCCGGCGACAGATACCGACCCTCAAGGGGAGACTGAGGGAAATGCATGTTGGGCAGCCAGACTGGACTGGAATTCTTGACCACCCAGGTATCTATCTGGCCACATGGCATGGTGGGAAATTCCATATGTATTTAAATGTTTGCCCGTCGTCGTCTTTGCTCGCCTCACCACATCTTCCATGACATGATCAGCGCATCTCCTGTTTTGGGCCAACGGAGGACCAATCCGTTGGCAGAGAAGCCCGAGCTGATTCCAGATTCAGACCGACAATGCCGCTTGCGTGGTTGGATATCAACAGCCTCATTGATGCTGAAACGGCAACAGACGGCTTTCTCGAACAAATCCGTGGCACGCGTCACGGAAAGTTCCAAAAGCGACGGAGCGGGCCTCAGTCAAGCCGGAATGAGTTGCCCTGTGCGTTTGTCTCTGTGAACCGGCCGTCTCCTCCGTCTTTCCATTGCCTCCATCGGGTTATAGGGGTCCGGTGGCTCGCCCGTTGGAGCCTCAGAATGTCTCGGGACGGCGAGGTATGGGGAAAATGCCTGGCAGTTGCTTTGGGATTGTTCTGTAATCGATTAGTCGGCACTCCGCGCAGCAGGGGAGTTATGCCGCCACCCGAGCCTCACAAAGCCGTTCTTTACGTACGGAGCGTGTTGTCAGGGAGCCAATCCCCATGTCTCACGTCAAAACGTTGGGAATGTTTGGAAGAGGCTTATCACTCCCGCTCCGTCTACGCATCTTATCGATAGGCCCCAAACTTACAATACCTACCTAGGTACCCGACTGAGGGTGGTGAAGGAGGATGGTCACATGACCAGACACACCGCGTGACTCGACTCGCCCCTTTCCCTGTCCTAGCCACACAAACATGGTGACAAAGGCGTCAAATGCATGAGCTTGCTGCGACAAATTCATAGGAAAAGACGCGACATTCGATTGCCTCTCTCTCTAATTATGGATTTTGCCCTAGGACCTCGCTTGGTCATGCCATTTCAGTCTTGGCCAAGACCTCCCCCAGACTATGCAACATCACAGTACCCTCAAGGGGTGCCCCGGCCAGCCCCGATTCCCCACACGATATTTTTTTATCGGGCCGTCGTGCAGTTGCCCAAACGGGCACTTGGATCTTGCACGGGATGCTACGTCTGGTTCCAAACCCTGGGCCGCTTGGACAGGGTCCATCCGGGTTGGCAAAACAAAAGATGCATTTTTCGTCTGACATTGGCTCGCTGGGACCGGAAATAGAAGTGAGGGAGGGACCTTGACAGCAAGCGAAGACTGTCCCCAACATGGGTCGTCGTTTTGAGGGAACTACCTAGTTCCGAGCGTCATCGCCTTCTCTCGTTGTGCATAAATAGTCGGGCTCTAGTACCTCACGTCCACTCATTCCGTTCCATCTCTCACCCTCAGCAACATCCTCCTCTTCACCTCTTTTCCTTAGTCTCTTTTCATTTTGTCTTTTTTCTTTCCTTTTTTTTTTTTTTTTTTTTTTTTTTTTTTTTTTTTTTTTTTTTTTTTTTTTTTTTTTTTTTTTTTTTTTGGCATTATACACACCATCATCAACATGAGGGCCGTCTCCTTCATCAGTGCCGTACTCCTGCGAGCCTCGGGAGCCTCGGCGACGGCGGCGCCCTCCTCCGACCTCGGAGTCCGCTCCGATGTCGCCGCCGAGGAGGCGCCCCAGATGATCGCCGCCCGCTACGCGGGCAACCCGTGCAGGAAGGGCCCGGGGCACAAATGCCTGGCCGGGCGGCCCGGCGGCAGGCTGGGCAGCACCGAGAAGCGCGCCATCGACGTCGAGGAGCTTTCCAAGCGCCAATCCGAGGCCGCGCTCGCGCGTATGATGGAGTACGCGAGCCGACCGGGCCCGAGGCCCAGACGGCAGTGCGTACGCAAGCCCGGCAGCTATTGCCTCAGCTGAGGGGACGACGCCGAGATCGAGCGCCTGAAAGAGTCTGTGCCAGCCCGTGCTTTCTTCATTGCTTTTTGTGTCTTCACACGTCTTGTTTTTCTGTTCTTTCCCCCACGTTTTTGTTTCCTAGTTCACATCTTTTTTTACGGTTTTCTCTCTCTCTCTCTCTCTCTCTCTCTCTCTCTCTCTCTCTCTCTCTCTCTCTTCTTCCTCTTCTTCCTCTTCTTCCTCTTCTTCCTCTTCTTCCTCTTCTTTGCATTTGTTACGCCCGCTTTGATTCGTTTGTTATGTTCCTCTACTTGATCTAGCATTCTGGGTTTCTTCCCTAGCCCAGGCTTTCTCGCCGATCATGGCTTGATTTTTAGGACACGGTTTGCGGCATGGCTTTAGGGTTCTTTTCCCTAGCGAGCATTCGAATTGAGAAATGTTCCACCAAAATTTCAATTCAATCCTATGGCATCTCCAGTGACACCCAATTCCGCTACGGGCAGTATGCTGATTACTGTTCTTCCACACCTATTTCTTGAGGAGACAGTATCGAACTCAACAGCCCCTCCCGTCTCCTGGCATGCCGTACACATAGCAAGTTCTGTCCATGGGCTTCAGGCGGGCCAGTACTTGCTCACAAACTCAAGCGGCTCCTTCAGCCAGGGCGCATCGACAGTGTGGTCGACATCGAAGACATGAGGGCCCGTCTGGAAAGACAAATGAAGCGGTACATCCGACTGCAGCTTTTTGAGCTTGGTTGCCCACTCATCTGTATGTTCCCAGGGAACCTGTTTGTTTGTGCAAATCATCGGCTTTTTGTCAGTCATTTTGCGCACACATGGAGGTCAGTCACTAAAACGACAAAAAAAAAAAAAAAAAAAAAAGGAACTCACCGCCTCGTCCTCCTTCGAATGGTAAAGCAAAATGGGAGGAAGCTTCCCGGCCGTCTCGAGGCTGATCCACGGGTCGAGGTACGCGTTGTCGCCCTCGAGGTCGGCGAACTTGCCGGCCTGCATCATGGCGGCGAGCAGATCCATGCGCGTTGCGAACGGCGCCCGCGCGCAGACGTGACCAGGCTCCAACCCGGCCAGATGCTCCTCGACGACCGAGTACGGCACTTTCTCGGGCCAGAAGGGTCGGGAGGATCCTTCCTTCCGCTCAAACTCTTCGCGCATCTTCTCGGCCAGCCGGAGCGCCGGGTACTGGATGATAAGACACTTGATGGGCAGCGACGTCATGCCTAGCAGCGCCACCTGCGCCGTGTGGTAGCCGCCGCCGCTCTCGCCGACGACGATCACGTTGGAGGCGTCCAGGACTATGGCGCCGGCGGTGGACGCGACGGAGGTCAGGGCGGCCTGGGCGCCGCCGTCCTCGAGCCAGCGCCAAAAGTCGCGCGAGTCCTGGACGCCGTCGGCGACCTCGTGCTCGGGCCGCAGCCGGTAGTCGGGCGCGATGAGCACGGCCCCCGAGTCGCGGATCATCTCGAGGAAGAAGGGCCGCAGCGACGCGTCCGCCTCGCCCTCGGTCCACCCGCCTCCATGGTAGCGCACCATGAGCGGCCTAGGGCCGGCGGGGAGGGCCTTGGGGATGACGAAGAAGGCGTAGATGGGGTGGTTGTTGACGTGCTTGTAGGGCACACGATAGACGTTGAACTGGTCAACGATCTTGATGGTGTTGGGATGTTGGTTCTCGAGGTTGAGCTTGTAGGACTCCATGGCGATGATTGGGAGGTGTTTTGGAAGCTGGTCGTCGTCGACGGTAGTGCGAGTGTTAATTTTATTGTACAGTCAGTAAGTAGGTGGTCGGGATCTCTGGTAAGCAGCGTCGATCACATGGAAATTTGCGCTGGTGATCGAGCGGCTATTTATCCCAACGCTCCATCAAAAACATCACCACTACAGCGCATCGAGGCCGTTTCGGCGGAACCTTCCTCTTTTCCGCGTCTCGGCGATGCGCAGTAAGCCAGGTGCGGAGAGGGAGGTAGTGCAGATGTCTCCGGTCCGAGGGATAGATGCGAACAGATCCACCGCCTGCGCTGCCGTCACTCGGGCCGCCGCCGGCCTCACGATGACTCCCACGGCGTGTGTAATCAGCACTCGCCCTTAAGTAATTCCGAAACTCCGATATCACGCAACATTTGCATGACTAGAGGCGGCTCAACCAAGGATTCTCCATATTAGAGGCACGCGAAATGCTGCGACGTCGGGAATTTTTGCCGTGCTCTTTCTGCTGCCAGCCCGGGTTTTGTCGCCAATTACGACTTCCCGACGGCGATGTCTACGATCGCCCAGACTTTTATTTGGGCCTTTTCTTTTCTCTTTTCATTGTACTTTCGGACACAGACCTCTTCTAGTGAATGTCGAGCGTTTAGTGATCAATGAGCTTTGCGCTTCACTAACGTTTATGCGATTCGAGGGTGGCTATCACGTTGATGAACAACGCGCATTGAATGTGTTGAACATCAGACAAGCCCTCACCCGTAGGGCCCAGCTCTTCCTGGACGGCGGCTCACCGCAACGAATCACCGTATATGTGGATATCCAAGATGCGGATTCCAGTGTTCAGGGTGACTAGGTAGACATGTGTGTGGCCGACTTATATCTACATCGGGTCGAAAGTGCAACATCTTGAGGTAAACTGACTTGATTTCACAATCGTGGCGAGCCGCCATGCGATTCGGCGCATTTTACTACTTTTGGTGGCAGATATCCGGGGTACAGGCAAACACAATCACAAAAGGCAAAGACATTCAAGGAAAGGCTATCAAGGGCAAAACCCAAAAAAAAAAAAAAAAAATGAGCAGTGGTTCGGTGCCAGTTGGTCGACATTGCAGTGACGAGGCCCCACGGTCTGACTTGAGCTGGGACCAAAGCTGAGCATGGAAGGTTGAGCAAGTCAGTGTCTACGTACCTTTGGTAGTTAAATGGGAACCAATGTATGAGCCTTTGAACCTCCCTTCACTTTCTATTCACTTTGCGAACAAGGGAATAAAGAAATACATACAGTTTCTGGGCTGGAGCTCGCTTGAATACCCTATGTCCCCCTCTCATAAAGTCGATTTATGTTCGGCGTTTTCTCTCGAAGCCTCGCCGGCCTCTCCACTTGCCGTAGCTTCGCTTGCTGTCACATCTTGACCGACAAGCAGTCTACCAGACACCTCCACCTACCTCGCAGGGGATACTCTCTCCGTCCGCTCCGCTCTTGTTGCGCGACCAGATACGGGGACTGGTCAAGATACCCGATCGGTTGCAGCAAAAATGTCAGATACGATGGCGCCGGCGCACCCGGTTCCCTGGAACCCCAGCCCGAGAGTTTTGGCTCTTCAGGAGAGCCACAAGTACGTTCCTCATGAACCCCATCCGGCCCCTGTTTGGGCTCCCTTGCCTTTGGATTTCCTGGTTTGCTGACTACGTAGGTTCCTTTATACCCATTAGTGAATATGGCGCTTGGTGGATTCGTTGCCTCGGATCCCTGTCAGCCTCAGGATGGCCTCAAAGCCTGCTCCTCCTCGCCGCCCTCCTGCTGGCCCTGAGAGCGTACCGCCAGGGACGGGCTATGCCAGCAAGGGGCGCATCATCGGTCGGCTCGGTCGTCCTCGAAGTCCTCGCACAAATATTTCGGTTTTCCGCCCTCGTCTTCATCGCCATCGGGGCGGTAGAGACGGGCAGCTACACCGCCGACAGCATTGCCGTGGCGGCCGTGTTCGGC
Organism: Magnaporthiopsis rhizophila; assembly: GCA_003049465.1. NCBI lineage: Eukaryota > Fungi > Ascomycota > Sordariomycetes > Magnaporthales > Magnaporthaceae > Magnaporthiopsis > Magnaporthiopsis rhizophila. Next base: position 95,958 of record PYSS01000012.1, read on the forward strand.
TTCGGACTCGCGAATCTGCTGCCCTACACGCGCTAGCGACAGAGCTGCCTGGCGGTGATCAACATGCTCTTTGTCGGCTCCTTTGTCCTCCTCGCGGCCAGGGAGCTCCTCCCTTGGTTCGAGCTCCGGCCGGCGCACCAGCACAACGTCATGATCACCTTGGCCACCGTGTCGCTTGCCGCTGCACTCTTGACAGCCATGATCACACCCAGGCCATGGATCCCCCCAGCACATCCCCAGCCGGCCTCGGTCTGGGCGGCGGCGGCGGCGGCAGACGAGGAGGCGGTGTCTGTTGGTCCCAGCCCAGAGGAGACGGCCAGCTTTGTCAACCGTTACTGCTGGTACGGTTGGCTCAGCCCATTGGTGTACAAGTCTTTTGCCAGCGAATCCGTCATCGGGATGGACGACCTCCCCAGCCTCCCCTGGTACGACGAGCCCAGGCTTTTGCTGGCCAGGATAAACCAAGCCAGGAAGGGAGGCAGGCGGATGCTCGACGCTGTTGTCCGGTTTCTTTCCTGGGAGCTTGCATCCATGGCCGTGTGGATCGCCCTGGCCGCCGTTTTCGAGCTCGTCGTCCCGCTGGCTCTGTTCAACTTCTCTGCCTATTTCGAGAGCCCACAGGCGGCCAGTCTGCATCCGTCTTTTTGGATCGCGTTGGGCTTCTTCAGTTACCTGATCCGCTCGCAGACAAACCAGCAGTACATCTTTACGGCGACGCGGTTGTGCGTCCGCTTGAATTCGGGCATGACGCAGGAGCTGTATCAGACAGCCATGGCCAGCATGGAGCTCTCGTCGTCGGTCATCAGGGATCTTGTCGGCAAGGTGAGCGCAAGGCCGAAGCCGCGCGGCGGCGGCGCGGTCAAGGGGAAGAAGAGCGCCAAGACGACGACGCCGGCTGGGCAGCTCGCCAACCTCATGTCCTCGGACATTGACGCCATCTTCAAGGCGCGCGACTTTGTCACGACGCTCGTCGGCGTCCCGATCAGCTGCATCTTCGTCTGCCTCGGCCTGTTCCAGCTGCACGGATGGCCGGCGCCGGTCGGGTTCGCCGTGATGCTGCTCAGCATCGCCCTCCCGCTCAAGACGGCAACGTGGATGTCGCAGGCCCAGAGAAAGGTCAAGAGCAGGCAGGACCACCGCATCTCGCTCGTCTCCGAGTACGTGAGCCTGATCCGCCCGATCAAGTACTTCGCCTGGGAGGACATTGCGTCCCGGCGCATCGGCGAGGTCCGGACCAAGGAGCAGGCCCGGCTGTGGACGGTGGGTCTGATGCAGGCGCTGACGGCCCAGCTCGCCGAGAGCATCCCCGTCCTGGCCGTGCTCGTCATCCTGGCCTGCCACGTCTGCGTCGTCGGGGAGCCGCTCTCGGCCGCCGGCGCCTTCACGACCGTGTACCTGACCACGACGCTGCGCGGCAACCTCGTGAACCTGGGCTCCATGTGGCGCAAGGGGCAAAACGCCTGGATATCCATCGGACGGCTCGACACCTTCTTCAGTAAAGTCACGCCGCTGGCCACGTACCCGGAGGGCCCGCTGAGACTTCACAACGCCTCCTTCCAAAAGGGGACATTCACGCTCGACAGGATCACGCTCGGTCTCGATGACATCGTCGAGGGAGGGCTCCATGTGCTTTCGGGCGACTCGGGATCCGGCAAGACGTTGCTGCTGCGGGCAATACTGGGCGAGGTCAGCCTCGTGGAAGACGACGACGAGGAGATCCTGCAACGCCCGAGAGTGACAAGACCAAAGCAGCGTCATCTACGCCTCGCAGACGCCGTGGCTGATGAACATGACCATCAAGGACAACATCGTCTTCTTCGCCGAGTTTGACCACGAGCGCTACAAGAAAGTTGTCACAGCATGCTGCCTTGACGACGACCTGATGGTGCTCCCCAAGGGCGGCATGACGATGGCGGGCGAGAACGGGTCTGCTCTGTCTAGTAAGTAGCAGGCCAGACTTTCGTTCCAGGTGTGCTCCAGATCCATAGTGGGTTGCTCGCTCTAACGTCATGGCTGCTTTCTCTTGCTTCTTTAGGAGGACAGAGAGCCCGGTTCGCCCTGGCACGCACACTCTACGCCGCCAAGGAAGGGTCGCCGGTCTTACTGGACGACATATTCGCCGCTCTCGACAACCGAACAACCAACCAGGTCTGGCAGCGGTGCTTCTGCAGCGACCTGCTGCGGGGCAAAACCGTCATCCTGGCCACGCGGCTGGAGCAGGTGCTGAGCGAGTGCGACCGCCACTTCGTCATGGACGGCGGTCGGATCGTGGATAGGGAGAGTCGCCTCGTGAGCGAGCGGCAATCCATCGACGTTCCGGCGGGTTACTCGTCTTCCGATGACGAAGGCGCTGCGGACGTGCGCGAGGAGGCGGCGACTATGCGCGACGGTGGTACTGCCGAGACTCCTTCTGCCGATCGCGCCGAGCCCAGCGCCGCCAGTGCAGAAGCAGGACCCAGCAGCAGTCGGCCGACCGCCAAGCTCACCCGGAAGCTGTCGGTGCGTCTCATCAGGAGGACCGGGACGGACGAGATCAGGAGCGAGATGGCCGCTAGTCAGGGCAGCGGGAGGAGGATGGGTGTGTACCCCTGACTGAGTTTGATGATCGTATGCTGTTCGAGACCGACCATGATATATCACTAACCAGATGGCATCCCCCTTTCTCAGTCCTCGAATATATGCAGTACTTTGGCAAGCCCAGTTACATCGTCATCGTCCTCGGCAGCATGGTCCTGGCCAACCTCGCCTACATCGCCAGCTCCCGCTGGCTCGCGAACTGGGTACACGCATACGAGAAGGGCCGCGCCACCCCATCAAGCCCCCACGCGCCATACTACCTTGGTATCTTCGCGCTCCTGTGCGTGCTCGAGGCCGGCTTCGCGCTGACGCGGTCGCTGCTGTTCGCGCGCGGGGCCTGGGTGGCCGCGCGGAAGCTACACGCGGCGCTGGTGTCGGCCGTGCTCGGCGCGCCGCTGGGCTGGCACAACGCGACGCCGGCGGGGCGGGTGGTGAACCGCTTCTCGCGCGACGTCGACTCGCTCGACACGGATCTGAACCGCACGCTCATGACCGCGCTCGGCCTGGGAGTTCAGACCGCGGTGCGCCTGCTGGCCGTGACGGCCGTGCTGCCCGTCTTCGTGGCGCCCGCCCTGGTCTTTGGCGCCCTCGGCTGCCTCGCCCGAGAGATGTACACGCGCGCCGCCGTCCCGGTCAAGCGCCTGCTCTCGTCGTCCCAGAGTCCCGTCTTCTCGCTCATAGGCGACACCCTGACGGGGCTGGCCGTCATCCGCGCCACGAGGTCGATGCGCCAGCACCACCGGGGACAGGATGAGGACGACAATGGTGGACACGACCGAAGCGGCGGCGGCGGCGGCCTTTTCCAGGACCTGCTCGCCGATCGCCTGCGTGACTACTCGAGAGCCATGGAGGCCAACTACAACCTGAACCGATGGGTCGACGTGCGCGTCGACCTGGCCGCGGCGTGCATCATGCTCTTCGCCGGCGTGATTGCCCTGTTCTACGGCTCGTTGGTCCCGGCCGCCATGATCGCCTTCTCCATGTCGCAAGCCACCGGCCTAGGCGAGACGATCCTGAAGCTTGTGCGGTCGACAAACGATCTGGAGGTTGAGCTGCAAAGCGTGAGTATCCCTAAGAAGTACTCCTGAGCTTTTCCATTCTAACCAACGCGTCTCAAGTTTGCCCGAGTCCGCGAGTACACAAACGTGGAGCCCGAAGACGCAGACGAAGACGATCTAGACCAAGAGCCGCCGCGGCCGTCGTGGCCCGAGCACGGCGCCGTGGTCTTCGACAGGGCGACGGTGCGGTACGAGCCCGACGGGCCCGACATTTTGCGCAACGTCAGCTTCGCCGTCGCGGCAGGCGAGCGGTGCACGGTGGTCGGGCGCACGGGCTCGGGCAAGAGCACGCTGATGCTGTCGCTGATGCGCTTCACGCACGTCGCCTCGGGTGCAATCACGTACGGCGGCGTCGACGTCTCGGCCGTGCCGCGCCGCGTCCTGCGCTCGCGCCTGACCGTCATCCCGCAGGAGGCTGTCCTTCTCGCGGGGTCGGTGCGGTCCAACCTGGACCCGCGCGGCGAGGTGTCTGACGACTGCCTCAACGCCGCGCTGGCCGAGTGCGCCCGGAGCGCGTCGCTCTCGCACCTCGTCGAGCAAGTTATGGGAAGCAGTAGTAGCCTGGCGTCTCGTGGAAAGCGTCCAGAGGAGACGGAGGAAGAAGTAGATGAACCTTCGGAACAAACCACGCTTTTGGCCAAACGTCCCACTTCAACAGCGTCCGTACCCACCGACGACGCGGGAGTTGGCTCCTCCGCGGGCGTGTCCACCACCGCCCTTCCCACCCAGGCAGTCCACAAGACGGGCCTCAGCCTCGACGGCGAGGTCGAGCCGGCCGGGGCCAACTTCTCGCACGGGCAGCGGCAGATCCTCTCGCTGTGCCGGGCGCTCGTGCGGTCGCGCCAACAGCGGCCGGCGGCCGGCAAGCTGATGATGCTGGACGAGGCCACGGCCTCGATGGACAGCAAGGCCGACGAGATGGCCCAGGACGTGCTGCGCCGCGAGCCGGCGCGTGTCGCCGACGACGACGACGGCCGCCGCCGCACCCTCATAACCATCGCACACCGCCTCTCGACCATCATGGACTACGACAAGGTCATCGTCATGGACCAGGGTGTCGTCAGGGAGGTGGGCGCGCCCCGTGAGCTGGAGAACAGACCGGGCTCCCTTTTCGCGGACATGGTGCTGGCTGAGCGACTCAGATCCCAGTGAATTGGTCGGGGCGTTGAATTTCTATGCGTCAGCTAGTTTTCTTTGTGTTTTGGAGAGGCATCTCCATAATTATCCTTCGGTTTAGCCACTCGCTCTTCCCCAGAGTCGGCATCTGGTGTTTTGGAGCGGCCTGGGTTAGGAAGAGATTACATACCGCTTAGGCTGTTTCTACCCCTTCATATGACATACAAACAGCCCGCCCGAACTCAGAAGCGGACAATCCGTCTAATAAACCTGCCATGTGCTGCCATCGATACGAGCATCATTTCCGATGCCTAGCTTGGAACCAAGAAACAAATCAAATACATAGTCCGAAGGATCAAGTCACCTAAGCTGAACATAAAAATATGACAAAACCAACAAAAAGATGCGACGTTCCATTTTGGTCCATGACTGGGAACCTGACGATCATACAGCTCACAACGGCCTAGAAAAGTACAAAGAACAGAGACTGTACCTGTGACACCCACCCTTCAGGCCGCACCTCCTGGGAAGCAACACCAGACTGGCTAAGGTGCAGGATAGCTGATGAAGCACAAGCAGCCTAGCCCCAGGTAAAAGACAAAGAGCGGGTAGACGGCAAGGCCAACCCTGTTGTTGACAACGCCGCTGCCGCCAAGGATGCTCACGCCCGCAGCCATGGCCCAGGCGACGAGCACCAGGTAGACGGGGATGCGGGCAATCCAGTAAAGGTTGAAGGCCGAAAGCAGGGACGCAATGACGAGCGGGAACAGCGTGTAGCCGATGATGCAGACACTCTGCGCGAAAGAGCTGTTGAGAAAATGAAAACGTCAGCAGGGTGGTACTTGCGTGGTAGAGGATAATAAAAAAAATAAACATAAAAAAAAACTCACATGTTGCCTCCCAAAAGCTTGATCTGCAGCGTCACGACAGCCTCACCGATCCAGACCATGGCAAAGACGCCGCTGAAGACGACGTCCTTTTGCGTAGCGCTGGCGTTGAAGCTTAGCAGCAAGCTGAGCAGCAGGCAAAAGATGAGCGGACCCCATAGGTCCCAGTCTCGGAGACCTGGGGTCATGTTGCTCTGGTTGAGCAGCGTCTCCGGGTCGAGGACGCGACCGGCCAGGCCGGCGAGCTCGTCGCGCGTGCCCGAGAGCCCCGCGGTCCGCACGTTGGCGTAGGCGCCGCGGATGCCCTCGGCCGACTCGAACATGGTGCCGCCAAAGAGGTAGCGAGGGTACAGCACCTCGCGCACCTTGCCCCACACGGCCAGCAGGTCGCGCCGCAGCGTCTCCCACACCGATTCGTCGATCGTGTTCTGCCCTGCCGCCCGGTCCTCGCCCGGTATCCGCGACGTTAGAAAGTTCTCCGCCCGCCGCGAGCCCGAGCCGGAGGCGCCGGCGCCGCTGCTGCTGCTGCTGCCGATGTTACCCGTTAGAGGGGCGCGGGAGGACGACGATTGGTTCGCGACGAGGGGGTCATCGAACTCGTTCAGGTCGGCTGGAGGAGTTTGAGGCGGGTTGTTTTTGTCTCGTCAGCACAAACTGTTCTTCACGAAATAAAATAATAAAAAAATAAATAAAAAAAAGCAAGCAAGCATGGCTGGCTCCCTCTCCCAAATTCAGCGAGAATCCGCGGCTTCGGGTACGCCAGGCTTTACGCACCTTCATCGGGGTCTATCAGGTCGTCGTCGTCGACGTTGGACACTTGGTCGTAGGGCTTGTGAGTGGCCATGCTGTGCTTCCCGTCGTCGGAGAGAGGTTCGTTTTTGCCCGGATTCTAGGTCCGAGCGACGTCTGCTTCGGTGTGCGGTAATTACGGCACGCAATAGGTGGTCGTGTTTGTTGTCGTCGTCGTCGTCGTCGTCGTCGTCGTCGTCGTCGTCGTCTTGGGAATGATTGCTGATGGGAGGGGACTGCGCCTTGGGCCAGATCCACGTTGCCTCAAACCGTGACGCCAGCAGAAGTGGTCCAAGCTCCTGGGCCAGACAGGTGAGCGGGTGCTAAAAGTGGGCCCGAGCTACCATCCCTCGCTGTTCTAAGCGCGGGAGTGCACCAGTTACCTAAGCGGCGACCTACTATTTTCACTTCTACTTCATTCAACAAGCGAGTATCGAGTATCATAAAAAATCATCAAAAAAATCAAGTAGATTGATTGAAATCATCCATCCTAGCCTCTTTGCTATGCCCAACCAAAATAAACATTATAAACCCCCGCTTACAACGGTCCAATTTGAACAAGGGGATATCGGTTTTCATACAAGTCGCCAAAACAAAAAGTCCAAATACGCGCTCATCATTATCCATCAACTCATTCCCACTCAAACCGCTGGCTGGGATAGCCAGACCTGCTCCCATGCTGCGTTGTCGGGACGCTGCTCGCCGAATCGTTCCGCCCAGACGACGACTGAGCCTCGGTCCTATCCACCTGTCGCCGCCATGAAGGGTCTCGAGGCAGGCCGTCGGCCTCTAGCTGCCAGTTCCCATATCCGTGTCTAGGTGGGGCCTGTGGTAGTGTGTATTGCTGCCGTTGCTGTTGATAGTCGTGCTGCTGGTGCTGGTAGTCAGGGTGCTGCGGCGACGACGTGTATTGCTGTTGCTCATGCCACGTCCTCGCCGGCTGTCCGTAGCCGTGCGGCTGGCCTGCCTCGGCAGCGTACCCTATTGGCCCTCCCATGCTATAAGCCCCCGACGTAGATGCGCCGCCCTGCGATGAGGACGAGGATTCGAAAGCCGCAGCAGCGGCGGCGGCCGCCATGTCTGGGTGCGGTCTGCCATCCTCAGGGGCCTTGCCGAGCCGAGCCCACTTCAGTGCCGCCTGGTTGTCGGGGCCGAGGTAGGGCGTATCGCCGGCCTTGGGGTCCCAGATCGGAAGCCCATCTGGCGGCTGGGACTCGCCAGACGGGTTTCCCCGGCTGTACGAGGCGAAGTTGCCGTTGATCCCCACAAGCGCCCAGGCAAACACGGCGACGTCCCTTATCGCCCCCATGAACTGGTCCATCGGGGGCCCGCCCGTGTCCTTGACGGCTTCGCGGAGCGGCATATACTGCGGCATGAGTGGTGGCCGGAAGACGTAGAGCATCTCCGGCGGCAGTTCCGCGTGGGTCTGAGGGCGTATCACCTCACGGCCCCAGGGTGCAGCGAACATTCCACGGTCCTGTGTAAGATTGTGGGCGGCGTGTGGCACCTGCGGAGGATGTGGTGCCGGGATCGGAGGACGGGCCTTGCGCAGCACGACAACCAGACCATCCGAGGTGCACGACACAACAGCCTCGAGCTCGATACCGCCGCCCTGCTGCCTCCGCCGTCCTCCCCGGCGTCCGGCCGGGGCCCTCCTCCTTGGCACGGCCGGTGGCTGTGCGACTTCCCGTGAACCACTAGGGCCGCTGGGGCCGTGCGAGTCAACCTCCATCTCGGTAGAGAGTTGGACCCCACCGTTTTCGGAGTCACTGTCGTCATCCTGGTCCTCTCCATCTTCGTCCCCATCCTCATCCATCATGTCACCTTGGCCCCTCGGGTCCCGAAACCAGAAGCGCAGGTAGGCAATCGAGTCGTTGGCCTTCGCGCTCTCGAGGCACCTCACCGCCTCGGGCAGGCAGTTCTCCTGAATACAGCCGTAAAAGCTTGTGTTCTTGATATCATCGGGCGCTATGCCCACGATTGTCGAGACGGCGTTTGTGGCGTACATGATATTGAGGCTGCGTGTGAAGCGGTTTAGGATGAGCGCCGCCCTTGGTTCTCGCTCCATGGCTGGCATCCGGAACTTGGGCGACAGGTGCTCCAGCATGTGGTATCGTGGGTCTCTCGGCGAGCATGAGAATATCCGTCGAATCTGAGGTGCCTCAAGAGCCCTCCCTGTCAAGCCACATATTAGAATCTGACTTTGTGGGCGACAGGGAACCAAAAAAAAAAAAAAGTCGACTAACTTACTCTCGCTTTTGACGCCGCGACGGTAGAGGCTGATGCAAGCTACCAAGACATCGTGGACGATTGTAAAGCAGCACTCGCAGCTGATCCACCGGCCATCACGGCCCCTGATCCGTGCATAATGAAGAACCGCGGCCTTGTCGAGCAGAACCCCACGGCTGTGGACGGAACGTGCAAAAGGGACTTCGTCCGGGTGGAAGTAGTCGAATGACGACCTTCCAAACACGTCCTCCGGCTGATATCCTAATATGTCCACGATGGAGTCGGAGGCGAACAGGATATTGGCATCCGGTGTAAGATCTGAGAATCAAGGCGCCGAGACAGAGTCAGCAAAGGAACCTGCAATTCCCTGACGTTGTCTTTCTCTTCTCCTTCCAAGGCATGACACAAAAGACCCCAGCTGAGTGGACTCACTATGAATTGTCATGAATGTCTGCTCCATTGTGGGATCGTGAGATGGTGGCTGCAGCCACTATCGACGTCGATTATAGATTGGCCTATCACAGGTCCTTCCCGTTTTGATCCCCAACACAACCTCGAAGAACCGAAGGGGCAAAAAGACTGGTCAGAGCATACGATAGGTCTGGGAGAGGGGCGACAGGTCCTAGGATGGATTCGCGCTCCCTCCTTCGAACCGGTGGTCGACAAGCAAGACCTGGCGCACCTCAGACGAAACCGCACATTCGTCAAGGTTTAGTATCCCCGACACTCCAGCAGCCTTGGATCAGTGGGCTATGGTGGACACACACTGTTGATGCCACCCAGGATGCTGGGAATATGGATAGAAGAGCCCGAGACGTGCGTAAAAGTGGACCTTGTCCTTGTCTTCCCTGTTTCTCGTGCGGATTGCCGAGCACTGGTGTGCAATCCGTGCCTCCGCCTGTGGAAGGCCGGGGAGGGGAGTCAGGGCCGACGGCGTACGTGCGCGTTTCCGGACCAGTCCGCGAGGTCCCAGAGGGAGCGGTAAGCGAGGGAGGACGATGGGACGGCTGAGTGCGTCCCCCTCGTTCGCCAACCGAGGCCCAGTGTCGCACACAGATCCCGCCTGGTGCTCTATTGGGACGGGGGTGTTCTGGCCGTTCGGTAGAGTTTCTGAGACACGTCCCACGCGACGGCAGGAGATGGCTTTCTTTCCTTGGTTGGCAAACACAACGTTGTACGGCCGGTCGTTATCCTTCTTTCTGGGACCAACCACTGTCCGACACGAATTGGTATCAGAAGACGAAGAACCAGAGTGCCGGGATGCGGACGACAGGAGCGGCTTGTCAGTCAATGGATGGATAGGTACGTCTGCATGTACTGCTATGTCTGAGAAACGAGTCGGCGAAGGCTGCTTGCTGGATGTTGCTTTGCTCGGCGAACGCGAGCACCACTGCCCAGAAGCAGGAAAGGACGCGATACTGAGGAGACGAAGAACGAAAGCAGGGGGCGGGTCTAGGATTAGCAGGTAGGCTATGTTGGTATTATTGAAAGAACGCGCGACAGCAGAGACTTGTCGTAATATCTTCGCTTACACCCAAAGACGGGAGGCGTCTTTATGTTGGGATGGCCGCGGCAGACGGCGTCGAGGTTGGGGTAGGTGGTATTATCGCAGATCAAACCAAGGCTCCAGCTTTTTGGTGGCTCTGGGCTTGCATCCATCCAACCCTCGAGCCAGCAGCGGGCCCTGGCTGTCTCACACAAAGCCCGAAAACCCCGGGTCCAGCCAGGAGCGACCGGTTCTCAGTCCAGCAGACGAGAGGATGGAGACAGACGCGAGCTGATGGTCCCTCAGGGATGCGACGTGGAGCAATGCCCCAGACAAGACGGGATTTGACGAGGGTGGGAAAACAACAGCGATACGATTTGTTTGCGGCCAGCAATCATCAGAGCAAGTACCGCATGGCACCTGCGTCGTCTTTCCGCCCAGCAATGCACGAGCCACTGTAATTCGGCGTGCCATGGATATCAGCCTGGTCAGGTCTCTTCCGTGTTTGCTTGGCCGCCTTCGTGTCCAGCTACAGCTCGTCGACAGGGATGTGCCATTTCAGCTTTCATTGTGGCTCTCGGGCAATTTATGTCATGGTGAGTGTGTTGCATCATTTGATGCCGACCCCGCTCTCGGGGCTTTTGGGGGCCGTGTTGTGTTGGAGGTGTGAAGGTGTTGATGACCCAAGAAATGAAAAGTGATGAATGGAAGAATAAGGCAGGACAAAAGAAGAGGCCCCCACGCACCTGGCTGTTTGATGAGGTAACAGTGACCGAAAGAAATTACTGCTCACGTCCCCCCAGACCTAATGCAAGACAGAAGACAAGATGGGAAGCTCGTGTGCTCGCACGGTGGCTCGCCCTCGCACGCAGCCCAATGCCGGGTGGTAACCAAGATGTAGAGCTGCCAGTATGTAGGATGCCCTGAAATGTCGTCGGGCGGAGCTCCTTCTCTAGGAGAAGCTTGCGAGCCAAGCCATCAATCCGGGGTCTCAAATAACGGGGCCAGCGGCTTTCCTTCTACATTCAGCGACCATGAAATCCATTTGGAAGGTGCACGCTAGGTAGGTGGGGTTCGGCGGGCACAATCGAACCGCTGCGTTGGGCGTTGTGAATTAAACAGACAGCCGGGAATGTTGGGGCGACAGTCCCCGTTGGCCCGGGCGCTGCGATGGCACTGCGCAAGTCCACCTAGGTTTGCAAGGAGCAGGGATGCCAGGACAGGATCCGCCAGCCGAGGCTTGGGCATGGCACCCCACCCATGGCATTGGCAATGCCTGCCGTCTTCGGCCGTCGTGAATTCCCATCCTCACTTTTCCTCACCACATCCACCCCTGGAGTTGCCCCTAGTGTAATGGAGCTGTTTGCCCAAACGAATGTTACCGTGGGCCAGGTTCGTCTTGTCTTATCCACCGGGACTTTTGCTGCTGTGGGGTACCTTGACGGCTCTGGGGTGCTGCTTCGGCACCGAGCAAGCCTCCAAAGGCCAACGAAGTCACAGTCTTCACTCATCCAGCAAACGAAAAGGAAAACGACAAAAACGGCTATCAGGCCCAGGATACCAAGCCACAACCCCACGATCTCGAGCAGCTCCGTTGGAAAGCACACATCGACGGCGGTTCATTGGCGCCAGCGACCTGATGACACACCAAACCCATGCTCGAAAATCGTCATCACTCTACCTAGGTAGGTAGGTAGGTATTCATCTGTGCGACCATACCTTTCGGCTCCGGGCTCCGGGCTCTGCTGGGATCAACCTGCTGCTGCGCGTCTGCCTGACCATAACAACATCATCGACGTCGGCAGCACAGCTCCTGCTGCCAGCCATGTCAATCTCCGCCACCGATGGAACGTTTAGCAGATGGGGATCCATCAAGTTTGATTATTTTTGATCGTCGATGACGGGCCAGGGATTTGCCCCTGACGTGAATTCCATCCGAGCTTGCCGGCAGAATCACCACCACCCGACAGAATATAGCCGACTGCTTACACGTCTATCAGGGTATGTATCACAAGCATTCAGTCAGCAGCAGGCCCGTCGCCGTGGGTGCTGTCGCTCATGTTGTGGTCAAAGCGGCTAGAGAGAGATCCTGTATGCCTCTCACCTTGAATCTGCGTCGCTCTCCTCGCCCTTCCGTTCTCCTAATTAATTTCATTTTAGCTTCCCCAATGCTGTTGAGGCCCATCTCGTCAGTTGTCTATCATCTGCTGGGTTTGTACAACCAGGAATAGCTTCCCCAGAAGACGCAGCAAACAGGCAAACAAAACAATGGCATCCATATAAAATAGCAAACCCGCGAGCTCGTCTTTGGACATGCATCACGATCCTCGTATATTGCCCGTGCATATAAATAATCTCGGTTCATCATCATTTATTCTCTGGGTTCTCCGGCAGATCCCGCGTCAATTTACTCCATCGACCATCCTCATCGTGCATAGCACCCGTAGCGCAACCGTAGAGGCAGCACTGCAACCGCTCCTGGTTGGACTTTGAAAAGAAACAACCGGCGGGTCAAGAATCTTTGGTAGCTACCTTACCTACCGCACGCATTGGCTGCCTGGAAGTACCATAATACGGTATGCTGTGCGGGGATTAGCCAGCGCCGGCCGTGTGTCCCGGCGGCAGCAGCTTCTTGCAGGAGGCCAAACCCAGGAGGGCCGTCGGCGCGGAGCGGCGCCGTAAAGTGTTCAACACGCCGCAGAGTCGCGCCGTCAAAAAGCGGGGCACAAGCGCTCCAAACGGCGACAGGCCCCACCCACCAATGCCTTCTAATGGGAGAGCCGCCGGAGGGGGCAGCCCTACCCATCCCAGTCCGCAGCAAAGACGGGGCCAAAGGAAAGGGACGCGACCCCAACGCGGCAGCCGCAGCACAAGGAGCGATGCCTGCAGCCGACGTGCCCGACGAGTGGGAGCTCCCCAAGTTGCGTGCTTCGTTTGGGTTTGAGGTGAGTATCTCGTGCCCGAGTTTGCTTGCTACATCAACCACCAACAAAGTGCAGGCCATCAGGCTGACCTTTGCTTCGTTTGCCCTCTCCTTGTCCGTAGGACGACCACCATCTGCTAGACGACGACAGTCGTGATTCGGGAGGTCAGTTCCGCTGCAATAGACTTCTCAACTCCCACAATTCCAACAAACTAACCCAAACAACCGTTGCTTTGTTATCTGCTACAGAGTTCTTTGATGTGAAATTCTACCCGTACAACCCGCCAGGCTCGCCTCCCATTTTTGCGGCTGTCAGCAAGAAACATGTGAGTAGGGTCTGACGCCATACCGAATCGAACTGGCCCACCCCCGGGGAAAACAATGCAACGTTAAACTCACAAGGCTGCGGGTTCACCTACCCCAGGCTGTTCTCTGCCGCATCACTCCCACCACTGACAAGGAAACGAATCCATGCGAGATCATCAAAGTCATCAGAGATGACGATGTGAGTCTGAAAATTACAATTTCTGATCTTTTGATCTTCGGTATTCCCCAGAAACCTTGACTTGCTGACTTGGTACTTGGGCCACAACAGAACGGAGTCGTGAACTGTTCGTGCACGTGGACCAAAGATGCCGTCACCGAGGCTCCGTACCTGGCCATCAGTGGCAGGGACCGCAAGGTCAAAGTCTACGACGTTGTGAAAGGGACTCTGTTCAAGGTGAGCTCGCATGCGAATCCCGAGGGTGGATAGCAGCTAACTTGTCCGGCCATTGTATTTGTGGCTGGCTTTAGACACTCGTTGGCCACGGAGGTGTAAGTCTAGCGCAATAGCACGGGAAACTTCTATAGACATATTCTAACACCACACTAGGAAATCAACGATCTCGCTACTTCGCCCGACAATCCTCTTATCATAGCATCAGCCTCGGACGATACCACTGTCCGCATCTGGAGTTTAGATCCCGTCCATGCGAAGCAGCCATGTGTGTGCATTCTTGGAGGCGAAGGTCACTCGTGGAATCTTCTCAGCGTGGTCAGTAGCTTGGAACTAGGCTTGTTTCTCTAGTCATCTCGAAGAGCGTCCTATGCTGACAAGACCAATATCCAGGCATTTCACCAAACCGGGAGATATGTCCTCTCTGCGGGCCACGACACGACAGTCAATCTGGTATGCAGATGTAAAACGCTGCGAACTTCGCCCCTGCCCTGATCTCGATCACACTGTATTGACAGCAATGTCCAGTGGACTCTGCCAGATCTTCCCAAAGAACACGTGGACCAGCCGATCGTCAACTACTATCCGCACTTTTCGACTTCAGAGTTGCACACTGGACTGGTTGACTGGTATGTTTTTTGAATTCGTCACTTGTGTTTTCTTCTGGCGAAAGTGAGCCAGCGACGGGCACCATCCGGAACGACGAGACGTTGACGCAAGAAACAACATCCCAAACCCAAACAGCGTTGCTTTTTACGGAGACATGATTCTCTCAAAGGCCTGCCACGAGGACACAATCGTCCTCTGGCGGGTCGAGGGCTTCAGCTCGCAAGACCCGCCACCGCCGGCCTCGGACGCGCCTACGAATCACGACCCGGCCAGGCTGACGCGCTCGTCTTTTGTGCCGCCCTCGGCCAACCCGCAGACGTGCGCGGCCGCGTACACGCGGCTGCTCAAGTTTTCCATCAAGGGTTGTGGGCACCAGTTCTTTATGCGCTTCAGCATGCTGCAGACCAAGGGGATGCACCCCATCCTCGCCTTCTGCGACACGGCCTCCAAGATCATGTTCTGGGACATGGCCCGGTTCACGGGCTACGCCGACTTCGTCCGCGAGGTCACGGACCCGGACCCGGAACAGCGGCGCGCCCGCGCGGCCGGCGGCCCCCTCCCCCGCAGGCCGCACTGGCTCGAGCCCATCCGTCAACGTAAGAAGGTCGGGGCCGGCGCCGCGCCCGCCGTGAGCAGGATGCGGACCGAGACCTCGGGCACGGATAGGGAGCTGCGCCGCGAGACGTCCAGGGCCACCACGTCTACGCCCGACGCCGAGGCCGTCGGCGGCGGCGGCGGCCCGTCCGCTGCTCCTGCTGCTGCTGGCTCCTCGGAGCCGGCCGATCCGCTCGACGCGTTTGGTACCAAGGAGGCCAGGGCCGAGCAGTGGGAGTCGCGCTACGACGTCAGCGACCCGCAGGCCGTCATCAGGCCCCACCGGATCGAGCAGATGAGCAACAGCAAGGTTGGGTTCCTGGGCCGGCAGGTGGCCTGGAGCGTCGACGGTGCCTGGTGCGTCGTCGTGGGGAGTGGCAACCTCGCCCTGATCTTGCAGCGGTGGCACGGCGGCGAGTCGACGCCTGCGCCTGACCGTCGTGGTACCCCCCAGACCTCCTAGAAGTAGACGTACTGAGGACGAGGGAACCTGAACCACACTCTGAGAAGACGCCTGCCGGTGGGTCCGGTCGTTTCGTGCTTGTTTTGCATTTCCGAGCCTGGATACATCCGGCACCTAGACAGATAGACTAGCCCCTACCGGCGGCCCCTTATGGGCAACGAAGAAGACAAGGTGCCAAAGTTGATAATGCTGCTGCTGCCATCGTCATCCTCTGCATCGCCGTGCGTGACAAAATCCCTAATCCAGTCCTCGACCTCACCACCATCCTCTAGTATCTTGGAAAACCGCCTCCTGGCCCGCTCTCTCTCCGTGTCCCGCTGCGTCCTGGCCTCGTGGAGCTCCACGTTGTGGCCGCCGCCATCCTCGGCTCGTCTCGGGGGCACGACGAGGTCGCCCATGTAGAGCGCGACCATGCCGCGCAGGCGCAGCAGCTCGTGGCTGACAGAGTACGGCGGCCCGACCATCAGGTCGTCCATGGTCCGGGCGACCTCGCGCATCTGCCGCAGCGCGTCGCGCCGGAGCTGGTCCCTAGCCGCGCGGCGGCGCTCGGCTCTGGCCACGGCGGCGGCGGCGTGCCGGTTGTTGCGCCTGGCCCCGGCGCTGTTGTCGTCGTCGTCGTCGTCCTCGTCCATGTGCTCGCCGCCGCTCCATCCTTCCTCGGTGCTGTCCTCCTCGGTGTCGTCCTCCTCGGCCTCGTCCATCTCCAGGCGGCGCAGGGCGCGCACGTGCTCGATATACGTATTGTACAGCTCGCAGCCCAGCAGGGCGGGCCAAAAGTCGAGCGCGGACACGGCGCGCGGGTTGAACTTGTTGTAAGGGTACTGGTGGATCAGCGCCGTGAAGAAGTCCCTGACGGCCGGCATGTTGGCCGCGCGGCCCCAGCGTCGGGACAGCAGCGGCACATCATCGCTTCTCTCGTCCGGCTTGTCCTCGCCCTGCCGCATCAAGATCTCGGCCCCGACGGCCCAGTAGCTACTCCTACGCAGGTCGACGGGCCGACCCCAGACCTCGGAGCGCACCAGCAGCCCGTACGCGCGGCTCGCGCGCGCCACGTCGCCCTCCTCGAGCGCGCGGTGCATCACCGCCGTCAGCGCCCCGAGGTGCCGGTCCGCGCGCTCCGCCCTGCTGTGCTGCTGCCTCTGCCTGCCGCGGGCCGCGCTGCCGTCGTTCTCGCCATCGTCTGCGCCTTCCGTGTCCCACCCGCCGCCGTCGTCAGCGACAACCTGGCGACCCGGCGGCGGGGACGGCGGCAGCGGGCGATGCGGGAACTGCGCGACCGAGGTGGACGGCAGCAGGTCCGCGTCGCTGTGGCCCGCGACGTGGAGCTGGCGGAGGGTGGCGGGCGTGTACGAGAGCGGGTTGATGGCGCCGCCGCCGCCGCTTCCCTCGACCGAGATGCTGCTGCTGGGGACTGCCGAGCCTGAGCGTTTGCGCTTGTGAGAAGACCCGCGGGGAGTGTGGGCGAAGGCAGGTGGATTTATCTGCACCATTATGCGGGTGTGGTGAGGAATTGAGGGTGGCTCGAGACTTTTTGGAAATTTGCAGCAGCCTTCCTGAGAAGCTGCCTTCCGGCCCTTAGTAAAAGAGAAATCGACGCAAACAAGAATTATCAGCCGCCCGATGATTTGTTTTCATGTGCTACATAAAGGATATTTGTCTACGCCAACTCTTTTGTTCCTTTTTTTTTCTCTTCTTTTCTTGGCTTCAACCAATCCCATGTATTCCAGTATCCCCGGATGCCCCCAGCCCAAAGCAACATTTGGCCAAGATTTCCCTGCCGACGATCGGCGATAGTCAGGTCACACCTACACCTCTAGCGGACGTCGTTGACATTGGTTTGCGCTGCACGTGCCCCGCAGGAGCGCTGTTTGCCTCCTTATAACCCGTCCGGACCTCGGCCCCTATGTACATCGCCGCTTGTCTCATTCTACCGTACAGCACGAACGTTCCCGCTGGCATTTCCAATGAGATCCCACGTCTGCACCAATACGAAACACCCGTCATGCGACTGCTGACTAGGTCTTCCGCTGAAAATAAATCCACTGGCCCTCGGCGGGCTGCTCATCTAAGCTCTCCCATCTAGAGTCCAGGTTTTTTTTTTTTTTTTTTTTTTTTTTTTTTTTTT